>VWYI01019895.1:159703-225781 GCA_013399455.1 Anthoscopus minutus | reverse complement strand
CCACAAATCCTCATGATCTTTTGAGGCCTGACTCATGATCCTAGAACAATTGGGGTTGGCAGTACTATACATCTTACAGCATTTATTCACAGCTGAAATATCCCAGCATCCAAATACTTCAGAGTTCTTGGAGCTACTCACAGATCTCCTGACTACAACCAAGCGTGACAATTCATCCCAGCTGCCAATCCAGCCCCAAGGTGTCTTCTGAAGGTCCTTTAGTGCTGACTGATGTTTGCAGAAGCATTAAATTCCTGCTCACTTCACAGTAAGAGGTACAAGCCTGCACATTTCCCCAGCCTCAGCATTACAGCAGAGGAGTTACCTCCAGTACTGAAATGAGAGGTGTAGAGATGGACATTGTGTTACAGAGTAAACACAAGGGCATGAAGCAGTCCGCTGAAGTCTGAACTATTTTGCAAACCTATTGAATTACCAAGTGAATTACCTTCAAGGAGCTCGCATTTCTCCTGTTGTCTAACAAACCAAGCACTATGTTTCCATTCATATTTAATGGCTACTGAATATAATGG
This sequence comes from Anthoscopus minutus, assembly GCA_013399455.1. Taxonomy (NCBI): domain Eukaryota; kingdom Metazoa; phylum Chordata; class Aves; order Passeriformes; family Paridae; genus Anthoscopus; species Anthoscopus minutus. Next base: position 225,248 of record VWYI01019895.1, on the reverse strand, counting down.
GTGTGTTTTATAGGAACCCATCTAAAACAATTTTATTGGGCTGCTGGTAGGTGAATTCTATACTTAGCCCCAAACTTTCTGGTTTGTACACAGAAATTTTTTAAACACAACCCTCTCCAACAAAAAAAATCAAAAGGAATTAGTGGTGAAAGATACAGCCACAAAATTCTCAGCAAGCTTAATTTGTTCTGTGGCTTAACTCCAAGAAGCTCCAAAAATTCAGGACAAGATGTTTGCACACTTTTGGGCATGTATTAATGAAACATTTTATTTACTCTGCAACTGCCAGAGCAATTAGCCAAATAAAGTATAGAGTATTTAAAAAGGAGAGAGTCGCAAAAGTAGCTTTCCAATTAAGTCTGCATGGGTATTTCTGCAGTGTGAGTCTCAGGGATCTGTGTGTTGGGTCCATGACCTACCAGCCATCAGGGACTGACAGGACAGCTCAGACACAGCCCTCTCCTCCTGCCCACAACGTGTCCCTCTCACTACCAGGCATTGATATCAGTGATGCCCAGCCAAGTCCTTTCCCCCCACACCACCACCTTGCTCCTGATCACCCTGCAGATCTCTAGGGACACAAGAGCATGTCCCACCATGGCTGCAGCCAGCCTGGAATCCACAAACATATCAAGAGGTTACTGCAGAGGAAGAACAGTCTCCCTGCAACAAAACAGTAAAGACAAACAAAGCAAGAGCTTTAAAAGCCCTCTGGGAGCACTGCGAGTGGAAGTTACAAGATTATGGTTCCAGGTGGCTCCACACATCCAGGACATATGAATGTCTGGGTGCACCCCACTTCCAGCCTGTCTGGAGTGACACTGTCAGTGCATTTTAAAATCTGCCTAAGATAAACCTAACTGTTGGTATTAGGTATTTGGTTTTTTTCTTTAAAATGCAGAATGCAAAGCCCATTAGTTAAATAAATCAGGGAATGGGCAGGGCAGACTGTGAAGCTTCAACTCAAGTCGCTCTGGGAAAGAAGCAAAAAAGCTCTTGATCTCTCCAAACCACCCAGAGGTCCCAGACACCTGCTGTCCATGCTCATCGAAGCACAGTCAGGATGTTTCAGATGGTTTTGCCTTCAGTTTTGCTTGTCATATTATGCTTTGAAAAAACATTTTTACTTAAAAAAAAAAAAAAAAGATACACTAATGCACTGTGATTTTTTTTTGTTCTTGGTGATTCAGTCTACTATATGGCTGTGTTCCTTACATATTAGGCCAAAAAGTACTGTAAGTCCTCCCCCCGAGGTTAACATTGACATTCACTTCAAAATGTTGGAATTTTTTAAACCTCTTAATGTTTTATAGGGAATATATTGTACCGAACCACCATCATCTGGGGTTCTCAATGTTTTTGCCAGGCACAAAGGAAGTTAAAAGCGAGTCTGCACAACCTGCAGGAGGCAGGATCCCAGGACTGGTCTTTCACCCACACTCCTGCCCCAAACAGGGTATGGCTGAGTCAGAGTACAGGGAAGAACAGCCTGGTTTTCTCCTTAAGGCTGTAGGAATGCACACAGATAAAAAAGGTTTTAAAGAAGCTTGCTTTCTGCAGTGAGCAGATTTCGGAGATCCTTGCACAGACATAGTTTGCTCATTTTCACTTGCCTATCCAGGCTGCAACAGAAAATGTTTATGTGAGATTCCCACTCCAACATCACCCATCTCTCATCCTTACCACATGCTGGCAAGCACATGTGTGGATCAGATCAGGTGCACACTGACCATGGGACTTCAGGACGACTAGAACCTCACCCTCTGAGAGCAAGGCACACAGCTGGGGTCTGCTTTACACCCAAAACTTCCTGCTAAGACTGTTTCATAAAAATCTTAATACCTTCAATGAAATCAAAGGTCAGGAAAAAAAGAGGGGAAATAACCATAAAAAACACATCAAAAATAACCCAGCCTCATAATAGTACTATCTGCAGGCTGAATTCAAAATTTTGACCTAGTAAGCTTAATAATATACTATTAAAACAATTTTTCTCCCAGTTTCCTTTTACCTTTGGACACAGATAAGCAGCATGATTGTGCCAGAGCAAGATGCAAAAAGTCTTACCAGATGAGTGAAGCACCTAAATGTAAATAAATGCACTGGTCTTAAATGGAGCCTCATGCTGTACCTTCCTCAAGACATACTGAACATAATTTCAGTTTAATATTCTGTTTCTCATTATGGGCCTTGGAGACTCTCTCAAGCACCATGAAAAAGCAGTATTAACCCAGCCCTCGGCACTGGGGACAGCAATCCAGCCAAATTATTCATGCTGGTCTTTTGCTTCAATTTTTGTAGTCCTAACGTAATGTTCTTAAACAAATCTGAAAGGAGGATGGCTGACAAATAGAACAGATTTTACTTAAGACATTACAGACAGCCATGTTATGCAGCCTTGGGTCATTAAGCTGAACTCCTAAGGGGAGTTTCACCAGAGCTGGGAGTAAAGGCTGACACAGAGCTTGTGGTTGTCACAGCCAAGCACTGAAAAGAAAGAGTGTTAAAAAGGGGAAGAAAAAAAAAAAAGAGAGAATAAAAGGGGGGGGGGGGAGAAGAAAAAAGAAAGTAGGGAGGAAAAAAAAGAGAAAAAAAAAGGAGAGGGAAAAACCCAAGCCAACACACTCTCCTTTCCTCTCTTTGTAATCCAGCTATGAAGATTAGCCTCAAATCCTGATTTCAGAGATAGGGGTAAGATAAGAAGTGATTTGCAGGTGTTAGCATTTTCCTACAGCTCTTCAGGGCAGCTCAGTTGATTTGAACATGAAAAGCTGGCACAGGTACACTTGATGGGTAGACTAGACACAGCAACTAGGGTAGAGGACCAGTTTCTATCCCTACCCGTTACACTTGCACAGAAGCATCAGGATGCCCATGAAATACCCATCACTGCTCCACAAAAAGATTTAACTGTGTTTTCACAAGCATAGAAGTGGATGGAGAGCACTGAGCAAGAGCAGCCAAGTCCCAGGTGCTGTGGGCAGGCACAGCAGCAGCAACAGAGATCCTGACACATCCCAGGCCAGCTGGCATCTGCAGCCACTTTATCTCCCTCAAATGCCATTACCTGCTCTAACTTCATTTACCAAAAATAAAAAAGAAGACCATTTTCACTCCACAAAACTAATGTGGCCCAGGGTCAGTGCCAGGAAAAAGGGTGTAAGAAAGCTGTCCCTTATTTATATATTTTAACAGAACAAGGCAAAAAAGTTTGCTGCTAGAAATAAATATTAAACCTTGCAAAACCTCCTTCCCACCCCCTCAAAAAAAAAATCCCCACAGCTCTTCCCCTCACTCCCTCCTCCACCTCCTCTCCCTCCAACATTGTAAGTAGCACAAAAGATCACATTACAAATGCCAGCTGTGGCTCTTTCGGAAAGTGGCCTCCATCTCGGAGGTAAGATATGTTCCTCATGGCCTAAGTGGTTGCTATGGTAAATATGCTTTTTATTGAATAGCAGAGTGAAACAGCTTTTAAAGAGACCCATAAGAACCCCATAAATGGTCAAAACACAAAGCAGATCAACCCCAGCCTCCCTGGAAGCAGGTTTCGCTTCATTTTCCAAAACGATTGTGATTTTTGAACCCTTTTTGTATATTTTGTTGACCACTCATCTCCACCTCGCCCACACCTGGGTGGAAGGGCTGGAGAGAGTCAGGGGAGCCGAGACCCCAGTCAGACTCCTCAGCACCACAGGCTGCTTTGGGTTTCAAAGGCAAGTGTCTTAGGGACAGTGGATGCTCTGCACTGGGAAGCTCAGGTGATCCCAATCAAACTCCATCCTGCCCTCCCCCCAGCTGCAAACACCCAGGAGAAGCCTCTTGCTCCCTCTCCATCTCTTCCCAGGAGCCTGGCACCACTCCACCACACCAGAACCCCGGGAACATTCCCACCCACCCCCTGTGTCAGTCCCCTGGCACAGCAGTTAAAAGAAAATAATTAAAATAGAAAAGTTCATCTAGCTCATTTCTTATTGCAAGTAAAATGAGGGCAGGTTTTGATGACTGTAGATTTTTGATTAACCAGCCAGACATCTTTTCTCTGATCTCTTCCTCCAATGACAGCCCAAGTGGACAAGTGGAAGGAAAAGCAAAGTAATTCTGAAAAAGTGAAGCAGCCAGCACTAGATAACAACTGGGAAGATACCAGTCTTGTTCCAATTGCTCTCTGATGGATTGAAGGACAGTTTAGAAACTTTAGATTCTAAAATACAGGAAACCTTTCTTTCCTTTTGAATAAAGAACTACCACAATGGGCTGACAATTCTCAGTTTAAAGAGGCAACAATGGAAAAAAAGCACCTCAAAATGTTTAGTATGATTTGAGATTTCTAGCAAAACCAGTGTGTACCTTGGATGATCTACCAGCTATGTCAGCTGTAGACTTCAGAGCAAAAAGTAAAGAATGAGCAGCTTCTTCTTCTGGTATTTACCTTATCATCCAATGGTTGTAAAAAAGTTTAAAAGTCACATTAAACTTGATGGTGAATTTTTTCAGAAGAAATATTCTAACCCACTACATGCCGTTCTCTCGAGAGGTAAACTTCTCAGATCAATAGTCAGAGCTAAGATGTTCCTTAAAAATAGAGAGCACTGACACTGGCTGTGGATGGATCATTGAATATCACGTCTCTTGCAAATCACCACATAAACAAACCATTTCCTTCTAGATCTCTATGGATGCTATTTTAGAAAGTAAAATAAAACCCCAAACCACTCTCATGTAAATTTGTACTGAACATTGCAAACTCAACATTGTTTTCACAACAGAAGCACGAGAGAAATTAACCAAAAACTGAAAATTTAAGTTAGAAGTTAATAAATAATAGTATTTTTTTTAAATACTATTCATTATAAGGAGAGTTTTATATTTTGCAGGTAGTAGTAAACATTTGATAACAATGTTTATATAAAATGAGAAATTATCACAACACAAAGGAACATGTGCTTTGTCGAACTTGGCCCTTTTGAGCCTTCACCCAGGTAAAGATCCTGACCGACTCTCAAACTTTCATCCAAGATTTTACAATAAGAAAATATTTCTTTAGGTAATGGACATAGAATAGGCTTGGTTTTGATTTTTCTAATGCTTTCCAGACAGTCTCTTCACTTCAACACTGTCAGATGTGTAAACCAGCCTGACTGGACTCCACTGCCACTATGTAATTCTGCAGTGTGTAAATTTAGAGCATTTTTGACTCCCTGGTCTCCTTCAAGGCACATGGATGATAATTTCAAAAACAGCCCAGTGATATCAAAAGTATTCCCTTCTTCTACCACAGGCTTGTTAGGGATTTGTTTGTTTTGAGGTATTTCTCCTTTGGTCTGTGTAAAAGAAAACTGATGACAACCAATGCCATTAATGTCAAATGCCTTTTTTTGTTTTAAACAAAGGAAGAACATCTTTCTGCGTTTACTTACAACAATGTGTGCTGGAGATGGAGACCTAGCATCCTTGAGGGCTTGTCTACTCTGAAGGCTCCCTGCCTGAACATCAAGCAGTGGCCATTTCATCTGCAGATACTGGATGGAGGAAACAAAAATGGGAAAAGAAAAATGAGTTCAGAAAAGAAAGGCAAAAAAAATAACAAATCTTAGGTAACATGGATAAAAAAGTATAAATTAAAACTTATGCAAGGAACTGAAACAAAAAATTAAGACAACTTTACATGTTTGTGAAGACAAAATCTGTGCAGACTAACAGTTTCATACCACTGTGTTACAGTTCAGGAATAAGAAAATAAAACAGATTGCAAAGACAGTATTACATTAATTTTAATGTAGCAAATCTAGAAGTAGAATAAAACCCACAAAGAAACAGAATAACCATGGAGAGGATGGGACAAGGGGAAAGGTGGATATCAGTGTCAGGAGAGGGAAAACATATCATGAATTAAGAATATGATCTCATTACTGAATGGGTCATCTGTCAGGCTTCTTTCAACAAATGTACAAAGTCAACTGCTCCAACTCCCCAGTGCTGTATGAGCCCTAAAGACAGAGCACCACCCCAAAAAGACCCAGCACTGCTGGGTCTTAGCACCTATTCTCTCTCTTTTCACCTTTTCTGGAAGACTCCATGGATTTTCTTCTTTCTTCTGTCAGACAGCCTTGGCTTGGGGACAGCCACAGCTCCTCTGTGGCACTGCCACCAGCAGACAGGCTGAACACACACAGGTGCCATGTCTGCAGCACATGGGAGCACTGATTCAAAAGCAAGAAAAGCTTCAGCTTCCTGCACCAGAAGTGCTTGATTCTGCACAGAGGCAGGTGCACAGGGCAATTAGCTAACCCAAACAAACTTCTGCCCTGTACATCTAAATATAATTTCAGCCCAAGCTTTTCTCTCTGCATGGTGCTGTGCTGTCCCAGTTAATACAGGTTAACACAGGACTTCTAAAAGCCCTGCTGGAATAAATGTGTATGGCCACATGCATTCAGCCCCCTCCCAGAACTAAGAAAAGCAGCTGCACACATAGATCAGGCCACTGCAGAAGCTCCTACTTAGCACTAGACACTGGTTGACCTGACAGATCTATTCCTAGAAAGTACATACTAGAGAAATAGTTATGTTTACCCATTCCTTACATTTTTTTTTCTTTTTTTAAAGTAAGAGTAATCTTGAAGAACCACCATGCACAAACAGCTCCTGCCAGGCGAACAACGGAAGCTGTATCTGAATCTCCATGAGGAAGGAAGGAAGGAGATCTGGTTCCATGCTTTCAGCACATCACTATCTATCACATTTGCTCACGTATGCAAAACATTTGCTCACATGCAAGGCCTGTTTGCTGCAGGAATCTGGGCACTGAGATGCCCAAAAGCAGAAGCCAGCAGGAGAATGTGTTACCAATTCCCATCACTTGGAGGGCCTGAGTTTTCCCAGCTACTGGAATGCAAATAAACAAACCCATACTCTGGATTTGCACCCCATATGAGTTCCACAAGTTCCAAGAAGTCTTGTTTTTATTCATGTTCACATTTGGGATTTGTGCAATGTGGACCAGAATGTTTCAGCACTTCTTAAAAACAAGAAATAAAACCCAAACAAACCAGAACTAGATTACCCATAAGCAATATTTCTAACTCTTATGACTCAATTGTAAGCCTCCAGATATTTGATCACTTGCATCAAATCCCTGCTCTTCAATATATGTGACCACAACATAAATTTTAAAAGTTGAGATGATGTTAAAGCAACTTTCTAACCCTTTGTGGTTTAAAAAAAGTGCTCAAAAATGCAACCCGAGTGTGTAGAATTTGGACCCAAAGCCTAAGCCAACTGAGAGTCAACTTTTAAACCTGGGGGGAAATCTGATACATTACAGATTTTCAGATGGCACTGTTAAACAAGTCAACTGCTACACTTTCAGAAGTCCACCAGTTTTCTTAGACTGTAATCGATACACCAGCACATTGAGGGGTGTATGAATTTGCAGAATGGGTCCTGATGGGTCACAGCTACTATTGGCTTCCTCAGGTTTTCCAGACAATCAGTGAAGTATTTTTTCCCTTCTTCCAAGGAAAATGTCCTCACAGGATGCATGACTCCTCACAGAGTGTGCATGACTCTGCTTCAAAGCCCACAAGGGTTTTGGAGAGCAAGAAGCTACCGCTGCCACAGCCAAAACCCCTACAAGAACATGACAGCTCAAACAGTGGTTTTTCAGGGAACAGACACCAAGCCATTACCCACAAAAATAAACTCATCACCTTCATTCTTCCGTGACCATTCCACAGTCACAAGTAACCCTACAATCATGACAGCCTGTGAGGAGCTCAGGTCAGCTGCCCTAAAACACCAGCTGAGAAACACGTGGGCTTCTCTGAGACTGCCCCAAGGGCAGAGGCATTGACAAGCAGCAGGGGTGAGCTCACAGCAGACCCCATCCAGTCAGTAATTATTGCAGGGATTACAAAGCCTTCAGGACTGTCAGTTCTGCTGTTTTTTACTAGCAGTAAATTCCATTAGAAGAAACAGAGCAAGCAGGCATGGCTCCCACTCCACCTCTATCCCACGACAGCCCGTGCTTTCAGCGCATACTTTCAGCTCCTACACCAGGCTGACCTAAGGGCAAGATGAACATTTCAGAAGATCTTACCATTACACTTTGTCTTCCTCCTTTTAAAACCCTCAGTCTGGATTCTCAGCAAAGCCTTTCTCTTACCCACCCCTGGTAAAGAGGATCCAAGTCTTACAGTGCAAAGGCTAAAGCACTAACAGCTTCTCTTGGACGTGCACATGAGGCCCAGCAGGAACAGCCCAAACCCAGAGGGCTCAGTTTTGCACACAAGCACAGACTGGACAGCTTCCATTTCTACCAGTGGATAATACACCAGTGGGAGACAAAATAAAATCAAATAACCAGACCCAAGGGAAAGCAGTAAAGCAAAGGGGTTGATAAAGCAACTTCCATGAGCTCTACCAAGCAGCCAGGATCCAGAGCAGCCTCCCAGCCCCGCCAAGGGCGAGATGTTCTCTCTGTCAGATAAGAAGAGCCCACAGCCAATGCCCATGTCAAGCTAGTGAACCCACAGCTTCAACGCCAGGATGTTTGCAAAAGCAAAATATTCCAATTTGCTGGCTTCAATATGCCAGTCCTGTTGATAAAGTATGAAATATTAGAATTGTTTAAGGTGACGAGCCTGACTCAAGGCCTCCTCATCCAAGAATTATCATGCCTGTAACACAATATTGATGCGGTGGCTTATAATTCTTACTTTACATAAAAGCTTCATTGTGTGCCAAATTCAATCTCCACAGGCTACCTGAGCCACAGATTTTTACAAGTCTACATTTCAGCGCTGCGAGTCTACAATACACATAATTTTCAATTATGTTAGGGCAGAACAGGATCACTGCCTATATAACATTACTGGTTGGAGGAAATGAGACTCAGCCCTACTGCCGAGAGAGCTAACTGGATCCAGATGGCGGCCGAGCAGCCGGCCCAGGGAGCGACGTCGCAGCAGCCGCCCCCTCCACAGCTCCCTCTTCCACAGGGCAGGGACATGCCAGGCCCTTGCTGGGGCTGGCAGCTGTGACAGGAGGATGCTTGGGCAGGGGGGAGCTGCATCATCTCGGGGCACAGGAGGGAGAGCCGTGACTGCTCTCGCAGGTTTACTACTGCTGCCCTACACTCTGATATTCTTGCTAAAAAGAAGAAAAATTAAGTCCTGCTGCAGCAGAGAGGTAAATCCTTTCCTTCCTCAAGCAACTAAATAGCAGGAAATCCTCTTCTCTTGGCCCTAAATGCAGATTTGAGCCAGACAGTTCCTCTGATTTGCAAGGAGTCCACAAAAATCCAAAGCCGACTTTCCCAGCCTTCTGACAGTGCTTTTACATTCCTGCACAGGGCAGCTGGGAGGGGGGAGAAGGGTAAGAGGGAGGGAAAGTTCCCACCCTCCCGCTCCTGCAAATGCTGGACACCCGCTCACTCCTCTCCTGCTTCTTGTGTCTCAGTGTGGAAATCAGGACTTGCCTGTACAAACACTGAACTTTTCAACAAATTAACTCTAACAAATCTGTGCAAATTATTTCAGAACAAAACTGTTGAAATGGGCTCTGCTGGACTGCTTTTAACATTTTTTTTAAATAATGTCATCGTGGTGTAAGTACTTTATTCCCCGTTTAACAATATGATCTGATGGGGATCATTAGCATGTGTGTGTTTAAAAAAAAAAAAAAGTTTTATGGCAAGTCTCAGAGAGCTTAAGCAAAATAATTGTTAAGCTCCAGGCCTCCACACAAGAATTAAAACAAGTATGGGGCAAGCGTACTTGAGAGAAACCAAAGCTTTTAAAAAGGCTGTTAAATTGTCAGCACAAGGGAAAAGGCAAATTATTTGAATGGCCCAGATATTTTCTGTAGAAAGGAGTAAAAAAACCCCAAGAACCTTCCTACACATCCACACCTCCCATCTACAACCAGAGGGTCCTGCAAAGCACAGACCCAAGCAGCTCTGCATAGCCATCCCCCAAAGCAGCCACCTTCCTGGATACTGGCTGGGCAAACAAACATCTTTCACAAGTTTTCACAGCAGCGTTGGTCAAAAGCAGCTCAACTTCACATCCAGCACTGGAGGGGTTTGCTGGAAGCTCTAACTCAGGGCCAGCAGCTGCCCCACAGGCAGGGGCAGGGCTCACAGCAGTGTGGCCATGGAGGAAAGGATGGCACTGAGCTCACAGGTGTTTCCTGCACTGCTGTCCAACCTGGACCTGTCCCCTTGTCACAGTATTGTTTTCACAGCTAGATTGCCCTACAACAAGTGAGGTTCTACAACATATAAAAACACAAACACAGTAAGGGGGGGGGGGGAAAAGGCCATATTTTTAAACAGAAGGAAAGCTGCACAATGCTTTCCAGCTCAGGTTTCCTGCAGCTGCTGCTTATTAGCTCCCAGGAACTGAAACAAGAAGGAGCAGGGCTGCTGGAGTGAGCTTGATGCCACTGGTCTCCAATACCTCCCCTAACCATTGGACCACACCTCCAAAGTCTGCATTTTCTCCTTGGATCTCAGATAGAATATTCCTGATCTTAGTCTTGGGGTTAATCTCTCCCTTGGCCAGCATTGTAGAATCACGTGGAAGTACACACCTGGATGTCAACTTGAAGGTCGGGAGTTTCTCCAATATTTAGTTAGAAGCATTTCTGGGAGGGAGCATCTGGACAAATTTTAACCAGAGATAATCCAACACAGGAGATCACAGTGCTGAGGGGAGAGTTGATAATTATGGGGAAGCCAATAAGGAACAAAGATTAACAAGACCATAACTGCTCTCTACAGACAACAAAAAAATATTTGCAAGAGGATACTCATCTTGGTACCTACAAAGAAAGGTCTGTCACCTATTAGTGTCCCCACTTACATTAGAAGTAAAGCCTCTAAATATTTAAATGTAGACCCTCAGCTTCTGTTCCATTGCTTAATTTACTTCAACCCCTTATTTCTGGTCTTCAGTTACCGCCTTGTTTGTAGAGGTGTGCTGTATGAGAGCAAAATCTGAAGGATTTATTTTAAATAATTGAAGGAGGCTGTTGAAAGAACTTTAAAAAGGCCTCCTATTCCTTGCAGATCTGCAATGTCTGGAATTTTTTGTATGAGAAGTAATAGACACCACCCACGATGCTGAGCCCTTCTACAGAATATGTAATGCACCACCACGAGGCACAGGGGAGCTGCTCAAAACAAAAGCAGCAAGGTTGACTTCAGTGAGACCATTCCTTTCCACACAAAAAATTTCCCCAGGGCATTCAAGAAATTAAAGCATAAAATTGTAAAACATGGAAGCATTTATCATATATCTCCACTTTTTATTTCACTAACATGATCCTTTAAATTACTGCAACACCACAAAAATCAATTATTAAATAAAATACATAAAGAGGGGAAAAGTGGCACAAAACCCGGGAACTGAGTGTAATATTCCTGCACTGACACCTGCACATAAGGCTTCTTCCAAATTCAAAATGTCCTTTAATTTTCTCATTACTGAGAATTTGAGTGACCTTGTCTCCTTCCCTCCCAGTAATACACAAGAGTCCCTGACACAGGGACCTTGAGTTGCCCATCTCAGTATTTTGCCTGTGCCTTTGTGACATTGCTGAGGTGCTGCTAGGGCAGAAAAATGAGACAGCTGAGTCCTCCACTGGCTGAAAGTTAGAGAAATGTGTTAGTGATTAAACAGCCCAAGATCATCTCAAAGGAGGGATTCCTGAAAGCAGAAGCCCTGGGATCTGGAACTGTCTCAGCTGAAGGCACAGAGCAATCTATCTAAGGTGATGGGCAAAGAGGGTGCCCATTCTGGGCTGGGATAAGGCACAGAGCAACATCCCGAGCCCCACAGGTGCCTCAAGGGCTGCAGCTCTGCTGACTGTGGGAATGCCCCAGAAAGAGCAGATCCTGTGCTTCCTCCTGACCTCTCCAGGCTCTTCTGCATCTCAGGAGAGCATGCACAGCTCTTCTCCTGCATCCCGGAGGAGATGCAATGTAACAGCTCCATCCCATTACTACTGCCAGGCATCACCTCCACTTGCACGGGTTTTCTGTACACAGTGATAAGGGTGCAGAGGAGGCTGCTGTGGGAGAGAGTTAAAGAGAATAACCAGAAGCTTCCTCAAAAAAAATATTGCTTATGAAAGTTCAAGCAAATATAGATAATTATTTGCTCATTCTGACATAGACGAAAGGCATTTTTGCCATCAGTTCTACTAAAATACTGAAGTAAAACAGGTTTTTTGCTTCTACTGAAGGTAAGGTTGGTAGGCTACGGTTCTGGGATACTGACACCGAGCATAAAGAAGCAAAGTAAAGAATAATCAGCTACCAGAGGAATTTAAAATAATTTTTTTAGCTTTGCAAGAGGAAGAGTGTTCATGTGACATAGAAGTACAGCATTACTTTCTGCAGTTCACATGGTATCTCTGCAAAGCAACTGCAGGCTATATTTCTCAATCCTGGGTGGAGCTTGGGAAAGCACCATTACTTTTCTCACATTTAATTTGAAAGACCCCACAGTTCTCGTTGCATAAACCAGTAGGCTGAGGACTCTTCAGGTGTCTGCAAAGTGCTGTTCCAAAACACAGATACAAATAAAAGCAAAATTTCAGTCAAGGAATAAGAACAAGCATTTTTATCTACTTTAAACCAGAAAAAAACCCTCAACTTTATTTTTAAGCTACTTTTCCCAAATTTTCTCTGCAACCTTTTCTGTTGTACTTAAGCATTGAGTTTCCATTGGATAAAGAATGGGACAGTCACAAAATCTGAAGACAGTCTTCCTGTAAGTGCATATTGCTTAGACTCATAGTTTAACCAGCCTCCAAGACCCGCCAAACAATTTGATGCACAGACATACAATTTCTCATCCTGGCAATCTCCCAGAAAGTGAGAAAACAATTGGTAACTAGTGTTTGCATGAAGTCCAAAAATGCATTTTATGGTCTATAAAATATAATTCCTTTCCTCCCCTTTAAATTAAGGCAGAAAAGGTATCTGACAGCATGTTAGAGACAGAGATCATGGCACTGAGCTACCTCCATTCTAACAGAGGAGCTGCTCCAGGGGAACCTTGCCTCCCTTAAAACTTTCCAACTCTGTTAAAAGCATAGCTCTATTTGTAAAGAAGGGGATGTAACTTTAAGCTTTGCAACTACTTTTTAAAATTAAATTTAAAGGAAAAGCAAGAAGAAAAACACAAAATAACAGTGCTCAGTTGGCTCTGCTTTAATGTTGTAGAACATGTCTTCCCTGTCCTGTTCCCTACTCGCCATATGTGGATCTGTAGCACAGGACAGCACAGCTGTGCAAGGAGCAAAGGGGCCTTCCAAATCTGCCCCCATCTTTCCCTTCACTTCTGCCACTTAGAGTTTGGAACAGAATTGGAAACATAAGAATGTTTCCCGACAATGGGAAGCATCAACCAAGCTCCTTCAGTACCCTGGTAGCAAAGCCCATCAGGAAATTCATCTCTACATGACCACGATACTGAACTGGTACCATTTTCCACTGCCTGTATTTGCGTGAAGATAAAAAAAAAAAACCCAGACATAGAGTGGCATATCTTTGTACAACCCTGTCCTGCATCAGTCAAAGAATCACAGAATGGTTTGAGTTGGACAGGACCTTGAAAATCATCCAAAGTTCCGACATTGAGACCTGACTGCTCAGAGCTCCATCCAGCCTCACTTTGGATGGAGCACCACAATTTCTCTGGGCAACCTGTGCCAGTCCCTCGCCACCCTCACAGGAAAGAATTTATTCCTAATACCTGATCTAGACCTACCCTCATTCAGCCAAAGAAGGGTTGATTTATAAAATGCTTGGCACCTCCAGCTATCAAAAGCCAGCAGAGACAGGATAAAGGCAAGGTAGTAAAAGGATGCTCTTGCAAGACAAGCCCCTCTCCAAAGGGGCCTCCCCAACTATCTTGGCTGAGAGGGGTTTCTTCACTCCTTGATCCAAATTCTCATCTCAGATCTTGTGAAGTACCTGTGAATGAGTGCCAGGGTGGGTGAGATCCCTGGGCAAAGGTGCTACAGGAGAAATCAGCAGTTTGCTTACTATTGTAACATGGCCTAAGAGGGTTTTACTGAAAGAGTCATATTTTCTTCCACTGTTGGGTAAGTGAAACTCATGACTCTAATCACTACCACAAAAATTCCTGTTGATGTAGCAATTCTGGGTGAACTGCTGGGAGTCACTCTCTAGTAAACCCAGAAAATTTCATACCAAATTTCCTGTCGCCTCCCTTGTGGTTTCCATGAGTGATTGGGCCTTCAATGCAACAAGGGGTAACTGCAGAATAGATGGCTCCAAGGCTTTCAGGCCTTCATGAAAACGAAGAACTTGCAAATTTTTTTTCCTTAAGGGTGGTAAATTTTGTCTTTTTNACTTGCAAATTTTTTTTCCCTAAGGGTGGTAAATTTTTTTTTTTTTTTTTTTTTTTTAAGTTAACACAAAAATGTAACCTTAAGGCAACATCAGGAAAAATAGTACTGGAGATAAGACTGGAACCAGCAATATTCTGACCTTCTAGGAGAAACTGGGAATGCTGCTGTTGAGGTTTTGTTTTTCAGAAAGGCCTGCCTTGGAAAAAAAAAACTTTCCACTGCATCATATCCTGGTCCACATTCTTTGCTGTAATCTTTTAGCTCAGATGTGTGGAGATGTCTTTGAAAGATGTAAAAGAGGTCGAGAGTCCCCTCAGCTAATTGTGCTGGCTGAGAAACAAAACTTGTGGGCTGGGGTAGGATTTGTGTCAGCCTGACCTTCTGTGAGACCAGCTACTCCTCTGAATAAAACCTTCTTGCTGCCTCTGCCAGAATCCTCCTGCCACTCAAGTATCATCTTGCTGTAACAAATTACTCCTAACCCAGGATTATGGCTCTTTCCAAATCCCTTCTAGAGAGCTGGGAAACAAACGTTCCCTTCCCAGGATTCGGAACCCCCATCAATAATTGCCCTTTTTGCTTCTCTGATGGCACTAGGTCCTGGGGACAGCAAGACTGCTGCACCCAATTTTCCTTCCAAATAAAAGATGGATGTCTCAATTGTCCATCAGAAGAGGAAAAGATGAAGGCTTGCCTTTGGATACCTGTGGAAAAGACACCCCATCTGGCCAGAGGGAAAGATGACTCCTGGCCAAGGAAGAATTATATTTAGGTGGAGGACTAAGTGAATCATTTGGGATGAAAGCAAAATAAAACAAATGAAGTATTCACTAAATCTGTGCTGTCACCTCTTGTTTCTGGGCAGCCACCCTGTATATTTATTTTCTGGTTTCCTCCAGCACCTCCAAAACAATGCAATAGGCATTTAGGTATTTAAAAGAAGTATTTTTAAAAATATTCTTAGTTGAATCATCAGCCACACAAGCTCTTCCTCAAGAACATGTAAAATGTTGTTTTTTCTTAAAGAAGATGCAGACAAAAATGGTGTTAAAACAAGTATGGCCCAGAATTGATACCATGATGCATTATTCTTCCCCAATTTAAAGGGCATCCCCAATGAAAATAAGCCAAATTCCTGAAAATTCCAAATAAATCATGGCATGACTTTATAAAGGCACGCTCTCTTTTCAAGTAACTTTAGGTTATACATTAAATGTAAGCAACTTTTCTTGAACTGGTATAGTTTGCAGACTTAAAATGCACAGAATAGGCTAGTAGAAGTTTTGAAGAAATGGGGGCCTTTTTGTTTATTCAGAGAGAAAAACTTTCCTCAGTCAAAACACTACACTGCCATATCCACTCCCTGAGCTGAGAAGAGTAGAAACAAAAATCAAACAACAAAACAAACTAACACAAAATAATCCTTTCCGTTTT
This sequence comes from Anthoscopus minutus, assembly GCA_013399455.1. Taxonomy (NCBI): domain Eukaryota; kingdom Metazoa; phylum Chordata; class Aves; order Passeriformes; family Paridae; genus Anthoscopus; species Anthoscopus minutus. The sequence continues at coordinate 209,423 of VWYI01019895.1, read as the reverse complement.
AAAAAACTGGAGGGGAGAAAAAAAAATGAAAACACTCTTTTTTTAAGCAGCAAATTGAAATCATACATTGCTCCATGTATGTAGTGGGGGAGAGGGAGAATAAAATATTTTCTGCTGCACAATGCAACATGCATGAGGCCTGCATTCTTCCTCTCCAAGTGTGGGTGGAAAAGAAGCAGGAGGGGGAAGAAAAAAAAATCTGAATTTCTTTTTAAAAATCCATGTAGAAACAGTGGCTTGGAGGGAACCTCTGTCCCAGGGAGAAGGGCACCAGCAGCTCTGCAATAGCTCATGTCCTGGAGGGACTGTGCCCCATGCACCAGATTCTTGTGGTTGTGGCAGAGGTTTGTTTTGGAGAGGTGAGGGTGGCTCTGCCGCCATCCGGCAGCGAGCACCCAGCTCATGGCCGCGGGGAGCAGCCCGCAGACACCACATCTGCATCTGTCACACTTTCATGCCACAGCCCCAAAGCTGAAACAAAGGAGTCATCAGAGCAGCCCTGAGCGTAGAAATCTGCAAATAGCTGAAAATGTTGCTCTTGTTGCTAAATATAGTGCAGGCATTTTGAACTGGCTGGCCCGCAAGGCAACTTTTGTATTTATTTATTTAAAGGACCATGGTTTGGAAACACTGAGTGTTTTTTAAGACTGCTCGTGTATATATGTTTGCTCTCTCTCAATATTAATATGCAAAAGGAAAAAAAATTAAAATAACTTAGCAGGTACTAGAAAAACAACTTCCATGTAAAGGAGTCAGAGAGCTGAGCAGAAAGATGTATTTGACTTTGCAGTGGGAGCACAATCTCCTCCAAGGATGGTAAATCAAGTTCACACAGAATTCAATACAGAATAGCACCTTGATACAATTAGCAGATGCTCTGCTCCCTGTGAGACCTCTCCCCAGGATCATCACATTCCTCCTTGGCCATGGGAAGGGAAGGATGCTGATGGCTGGGCTGCCCGGGAGAGGGGAGGAGAGGCACAGCCCTGGGCTAGGGAACGCCTGCAAAACCCCACATGCCAGGGCGAGAGGGATGCACAGCCACCCACCCTCCCAAACACGGCACAGGGATCCCTTCTGCTACTCAACCTGGGAGCTGGGCACCAGCTCGCTCTGTGCCTTTGCAGCAGGGTGAGAGCCAGGGGTGCAGCGAGCCCGTGCTGGAGGAAGGAGCAGGATTCCCCAGGAAAGGCTCTGGGATGGGAGCCCAGCCCCAAACCACACGGGAGTCACTGCCACAGAGCACTCACCTATGGGGTGCTCTGCAGGATGCTCTCTGCAAGCCAAGGGCACAACCCTGGACCTGGGGCAGCAGCTCAGACAGCAAGGGGACATGGTGATCCCCACAGAAGCTCAGGACAAGGATGAAGGAATGCACCAGTCCCTCATGGCTCCATGGGGAGAACCACAGCCAAACCAGCAGCATCTGAGGCTTCACCTGCCTGAGCCAAGTGCCCTGGACCCACAAGTGCCAAATGAATATTTCAGATTTTAGCCTTACCTTCAACTGATAAAAAAAACCCCAGTAGCTATTCGAGGTTTGTTACAGCTGTACAGCTGTCTTAAGAAAAAAGGGGGGGGAAAAAAAAAAAAAGCTTTTCCTTAGCAGGGCGGGGGGTGGAAGGGGCTGCATCGACAGCTCCAGTAGCCAGAGGCACTTTGCAAGGAGGAAAGTAGAACTCACGATGTGGGCAGGCCTCAGGTTTCTGAGCCTCAGGGCACATCCAAGAGACACAGCTATTTACTGAACAGCCGGGAAAGCAAAGGCTCCAGTCTTACAACAGGTTATAATCTTATTGTGGATGCTTATATTTTATAAGTATTTGAGGTTGAGGAGAGCAGGGTGGGGAGGGACACAAGAAGCCGCCTTAGCTGCCTGGTGGAGTTCTGAGAGGTGAATTTGTTTTTTAAAGATGAGGTAGGATGACTCCAAATGTGAGTAATTATAAATGAAGCGACTAAGGATCAATGAGCTCCCTTTCACAGCAATCGCTTATTTATTTATTTTAAAAATCATGACACAGCAATTCTGTTCTATTTCCAAGTCAAATTTATCCTAGGTGGAATCAGAGGAAGAAAAACCAGGTTCCTAAACAGATTTTTTGAGAGCATTAATAGACTTGAGAGCATCTGTGCAGGACAGTAAGTTGAAGTCAGCATTTCTGCATGCTGCACAGCCAACCCCATAACCTCAGGAGGGAACTTTCATCTCCACAGACCTGCTCACAAAAGGTCATTACAGTGCACCCTGCTCCCACTAAGGAGCTTACCTCTCACACGTAACATCAGGCTTATTAAGCAACGTGCGATGATACAGTAGCTGCTAATCTACTGAAAATTATTATTCCTTTCCTCCTGCCCCCAAGCAACACAGGATTTCCAACATGCTGGTCTGTAGGATGTTACCTGAAGAACACAGGGAATTCAAACTGCCCTGCCCTCCCCATTCTCTTGGTGATCCCTCTCAGTGATTTCCAATGAGGCTGTCAGGGGTGGCCCAAGTATTGTAAAAAAATTCCTCTGCCTTTGTATGGATTTAATCAGAATTAAAAGTTCAATTTATAAAGAAAAAGGAAAAAAAACCAACCAAACAAAAAAAAACAGAATGAGAAAGAATGATTTCTCCAGCAAGCAGAAGAAAACAGAACAAAAAAATGCAGGAGCTCAATGCAATCATCCACCACCTCTTTCCATTGGTCCAGGAAAAGATTGGCAGCTCCTGCAAGACCTGCTTCACGCTGTCATTCTGTGGGGCTGGATGTTTTGCCACCCCTTCTGAATGATAATTGGCTCAAAAATTAACACGCCTCAGTGTCCCTGTAGAAAGAGCCCTGTGGTCTCATCCAGTGGGGTCATTACCCGCCAGAGCATTCCACATTTCCTCAAGAGGGCACGAATGGACTGAACTCCCACACACTTCAGAGCAGTTAATTCACTCAACAGGGCAAAGTATTCAGGTCAGGATTTTTCCAAGAAGCCATAAGGATCTGGGTGCCTGATTGTCTTTCCTCCTTTGTGAATCCCATCCTTCGCACTGGTGAGTGATTTAAGACCCACATTGAAGCTCTGTTCAAGGGGTCAAAAATTTGCAAATAATATGTGACTAATACTTTTTCATTTTAGAAGTAAATTTAGAGAACGTTGAGCCATATCAGAAAGTGCTTTTATTCTCCAAGTAATTTTAAACTTCCTCTCTCCATTTATTAAGGCCATTAACTCTTTTTCTAGTCTCAGTCCCTTATTTTGTTCCAGGATGAAGAAGAATACTCCTCTGTCTGGGGACTGATGGTACCCGTGGTGCATCTCTCTCATATAAACGTGTTTGAATAAAAACCAGTCCTTTAGTTTTACTTTACTATGGATTTAACACTCACATCAATCATTCCACATACGTACACACCAAAATACACAGCAGACAAACCCATACTCTATCAGTCCTGCATAGTGATGCTTTAAACTCATAAATATCATACATCAGGCCAATTCATCCACACGTGTCAAGAACCTCAGAGAAGTTACTGGAGTTTTCAGTCTTTTGTCCCTTAGAAATGCTGATTACAATATGACCAAGGCCAAATTAGCAACTATTTGTGACTATCTTGTGCTGCACCTCATACCCCCAAGCCATGCAAAATCATACAAAATTCCCTACCTTATTACAGTGCAAAAAGGAAAAAAAAAAATCAAAGCAACCTCCCCAGACACACAGAGAATAGAGAAGATGGCAGTGGAAAAATGGATGGTGCAGTCATTCGCCCACACACATCAGGAGCATTACAAACAGAAGTGAATTTTAAAAAAATCTGGGGAAGTCCATACTATCTACTGTGTGCTTAGGCAGAGAATGGTTAGAAATTTAATTACTTTTGTTTTTTACAAAAAACAAAAAAGGGGGAAGGTAATTCTTTGCCCAAAAAATTCAGCTAAATCATTTTGAAAATGGAGAAAACCCAGAAATGACAAAGCAAGGCAGCTGCAGGACAGGGCTGCAAGGGGGTGGAAGAAGCCACTGCCAGTGCTGATACCAAGTAACAGCTCCCCATGCAGGAAGAATTAAAAAAGAAAAAGAAAAAAATACCCTCACAAAATAAAATGCCAAGCCTGCCCTTCTGAAGGGCCTAGATTAATTGTGAATGCAAATGAAGCCCTTCTGCAGCACTAGGGTCCATTTCCAGGGAAATGTGTGCACCCGCCTCTGTTTACTCCGGCTCCAGCAATGCAGCACAACCTTCAGTCAAGCTATTAACTTGAACGTTGAACTTCACAGCACTGGCTGTCTTTCTCAGCCATTCTTTTGATGTTACCTCCAAAGCAAAAGATCAAAGACTTTGAGTGTGGTGAGGGGAAGTCCCAGGCTCTTAGCCTACCAGCCTGTGATATATGTTAAAATCCTGGCCAAAAGAGAGAGCGAAGGGAAAAAGAAAGGAAAAGCTAGCGAAGAAAGCATTCTGGCAGAGCGGTGACACAAGGAAGCAGCACAGCAAAATCCACATGCCACGTCTGCCTGGGTTCATGACCCCAGAAAGGGGGCTTGTTTCTCTGCCCCCACGCCTTCTGGCAGGGCTGCACTGCTCCCCAAAACCTGCAGCCTCCAACACCCTCTGCCATGAAGCCGCACCTTGCGCGCTGCCCAAGACTTGTGCCAGCAGCACGCTCCCGGCAGAGAAGCATCCCTGGCTGGGACGTGGTGCCAGCCCACGAGCTCAGCAGGGCAGGACAGGCAGCACAGGACTGGGGCTCTGTGAGACATTGAATTTCCACGTCCGCCACAGGCTCCCAGGCCATCCTGAATGAGTCACACAAAAATAAACCCTTCGCCTCAGCCTTCCTGCTCGTAAAACACGGATAATATTGCCCTGCCAGGATAACAGCCTATTCTTCCTTGTGGGGCCCCGGCAGGCAGCAGTGCTAAAGGCCGTGCTGCTATCTGCAGGGTCCAAGTCCACACACCCCCTCACGTGTCACCACACCCCAGGTGGCAGGAGGAACCCACAGCCACAGGGACAGGCAGCTCCCCCAGCCCAAAGAAGGGACTGCGTGGCAGCAAGGCGGCTTCTGCCACAGCTCACCACCATCACCCTGGAGCAGACCTGGATGCCACAGTGCTGCAGGAAAACATCTAGAAAGTAACCATTTTCCCCATCTCTCATCCTGTTTTTGTTTGTTGGGGGTCTGGGGGTTTTCTTGTGGGGTTTTTGTATTATTTTACTTTTAGCCACATGTTTAGAATAGGACAGCAAGGGGGCAATCTTTTTATTTCCATATATATATTATTATTTTTATTATTTTAAGATTCTGTCCAATCAATTTTCCCCTTCCTGAGCCCTTTTTTGGGTTTATTTATATTCCCATAATACACAACAGCATTCCAGATTTAGATGGTGACACTTGGTTGACACGGTCAAAAGTGGATCCAGCGCAGCCTGTCTGCCAAACCAAGCCCCTCATCCATCAGCCGAAGTCCTTTTACCGCAGGGTCATGAAGGAATCACGGACTGTTTGTCATTCCTTTCTACCAATGTCCCTCCTAACTGTAGAAACCAAAACCCTCTTATGCTTGTCAGCTCCTCCTCTTCCCCACCCCCATTAATTCAGTTCTTGGCATTCACCAGCATAAAAAGCCACGGGATTCAAAACAGAAATTCTTCAAAACAGAATTCATGGCATTAAGCAGTAAGTAGGATATTCTGATTTTATTGTACTTTACTTACTCCTACTTAGCTCTAATCCTCACTCCCTAGACAGAGGCTCGCTCTCGCTGTCAGCGAAGTCGATAGGAATTTGGCTATTGACTTCAATAGAAGTGGGATCAGTTCCTCACATCTGTTGCACAAGGCACGCAAGATGCACAGCAAAAAAGAAAAATAGGTGGGGAGAGGAAAATAAAGTGGAAAAAACAAGAGAGAAAAAGCTCCATGCTGAACTATGAAATGATAAATGAACGCAAATCAGGACTGCACGTAAGAGTTGCAGGGGACCTCCAGATCTTCAAACCACCATTACCAATACCTACACCAATTCCTGCTTTCATAAAAATGCAATCCAAACAACTTGGGGGGAGTGGGGAAAACCCCAAAACACAACAAATAAAATTACTCTCCAGCCACAGTTTCTAATGCACCAGCTGGCCTGTCCAGTACAGCTTTTTCATGCCGAGGAATCCCTCAGCTCCCTCACAGCCCTCTGCTCCCCTGAGGTTTGGAGCACATGGAGAGAGGAACAGGCAGGCACAGGCGAGGATCCCAGCCCGCAGAAGATGGAGCCGACAGAGCAGTGCGAGAAGTCAAGTACAAGTTGCTGCTCCACAGCATGAGCAGGATCCAAAATAAACAAGACCTAGATCTGGAACGTGATCCTGCCCTGCGTCACAGGCCCACGATAATGCACCAGGAGTCAGGATTTCTTGGCATCAACCATGCTCCCAGCAATAAACAAGCCAGTTCTCTAGAGCTACGAGGGATGCAGAGGGAGTTGGGGAGGGAAGGAAAGGGAGAAGGGGGGAAAAAAAGAAAGATAAATGAGAAAGAATTATCCGTATTTGAGCCCCAAAAATATATAACATGAGTGTGCAAAGATAGAACTTCCAAAACTGGGATGGGAAGAAAGAAGAAGAGATACAGAAACTAATCTTATACACCTCCTATCTGCAAAGACGCTGTTCAAGAATTCAGCATCTTGGCCAAATAATTTCTCTTTGTAAAAAGTTAAGGGCAGCAATGGTAGCTTACAATAGCACAGTCCCAAGATTCAAGTTCTGCACCTAAATCTCCTTAATATAACAAAGAATTTAAAAGTTCTCTTTAAAAAAACATGAAAAACAAGTAAATATATTACAATCTAGCTGGATCTCCAAAATTCCTGAAGTCTGTTTACTCGCTATGCTCCGTGGCAATCAGAACAGCTACTCTCCCTCTCTATTTATACTCCATTTCAAGTTGTGGTTCTTACTACGTGCAGCACGTTCACCAAGCCAGAAAAATCACTTAGCTTGGAAAAAGCCAGAAAGAGAATGATGAAACTGGGAAGAAAAATAAGGCAGGGACAATATTTTGCTAAAAAAAGTACGTATGGCATTTGTGCTCAGACAGGAACTAACGTAAGGGCTGTAAGTCTCCGATCCACCCAAGTACTTAAGCACCTGCTTAACTTTTAAGCTGGAGCAGCCCTGAAGGTTTCAGTGTATTTCAAGGTGCTCCAAGGCATGGTGGATTGGTGTGAGTGGTGCTGGCCGAGTCACTAACATTTACTGACAGCACATATGGCAGAAGAGGCTTAAAGCTGCACAGCAAGTGGCTTTCAAAACCATCAGACCTGCAAAGAAAAATCAATACAATTTGCTTCTAACCACCCAGTGTTCAAGTCAGGTTTTTTTTATTGCTGAACCACCTTCTTGCTCTGCCATCCTGCCTGATCCAAAATGCCCCGGGATGTATTGGAATAAGTGAAGCCCTAGGTCAGGGCAGAGGGATGTGATGGGAACCAGAGGAGAGTCACACATCAATCACTCTAGCATGCTCTAAAAAGTCACATCCTGCAACACAGAAATTCTCACAGAATTAAATCCTTTATAATCTCATTTAGGAGAAACAAGGTAGAGTGGTATGCTAGTGCTTAAAACATTTTTGTCTTTAAGAAAGTACATTTTATTTAAAATTTAAAAATAAAAAATCCCAGTCTTCTCTTAAGAAAAAAAAGACACTTGAATGGAAGACATTTTAAACTGGAGTTTTAAACTCTGTGAAGGTACTTTTTGTTTGCTGGGTTTTTTTTATGGAAGTTACAAGGAAGAGAATAAATCATCAAATATTTTCACTCTCTCCAAATGTGGTTATTTTTATAGTGGCCCGTATACGTGCTACCTAGTTCATATGTACAAATAAATGTACTGAGCTAATATTAAAACAGCAACCAACTGCAGTGAGACTTAGAAACATTTGCTACAAGACTATACAAATACAAGCAAAATAAAACATATGCTGCTCCCTAAATTAAGAGCTACTAATTGTGTTTACAACTTCTTTCCCACTGGGAAATGCTATCTGTGGTCCAGCAGAACACCTTCCCCTTTCCCCCAGAGCAAATGACCTACCAACTAAGTACCAGCTTTATACTCAAGCTGGTCAAGTAGGTTTTTGCTTAACCCACAGGCATTTTTCATATTTCAAAGTTTCTATTAACTCCCTACTGATGTACCCTAAAAGAAGTTTTTAAGGGCTTGGAAGCACATAAATAAAATAGACTTCGCTGGACCAGCACAGATGAATTGAAAGTCTTTCACCTGCAGTGGTGGTGATAAAAATTTTAGATGTAGCTGCACACATGGCCCTTCCATAGACTTCAGATAGCCATGATTTCCAGCCATTCAGCAATCTCCTGGCCACTGAGCTGCCTCAGTTATGAGACAAGCATCAGGACAGGACCTGGGGTTTGGGTTGGGTGTTTTGGGACTTGGTTTTCTTCTTTGGTTGTGTTTTTTTGTTTGTTTTTTTTTTGGCTGTAGCAAAACCCTCTTTAGCTGCAAGGCTGAAAGAAGCTGCTAGCCTGTACAGTGATGATAAGAAACCTGGAATAGGAGAGGGAGATGGCAAGGAAGAAAATCTGGGAGGAGGGAGAGTGACTTGATGTGAAACCCTGAAGCAGAAAAATAAAGGTTTGCTTCAAAGCTAATGCTGTGTACTAACCCTTCTGCCCTGTTTGCTCTGTAAGGCACATGCCCAGCTAGAGACAGACTGTGCCTGCAAGGTAGGAACTCTGAAGGAGTGACCAGAGACTCAGCTGCTTTACTGACCAAGTTCGAGCCACTACAAAATGGATGAATGCAAAACTGACCCATCCTCTGTGCTGATATAACACCAAACACAGTCACAACTAGTTATTGTCCCTTTTTGGCTTCCTTCTACTAACTTTGCACAATAAAAGTTGATAAAATCAGACAAAAAAAATAAACACACCTGTATTATTATTTTAACTTCTTTAGTCCCAAAGTGTTTTCCACATCTAAACAGAACTCCCACTACAATGAAGTACCTAGCTGCAGATTCTGCATAAAGACTTACTACAGAGGAGCAGGTCACAGCTCTCATAAAACATCCAGCAATTAACTCTTTTCTACAGAGTTCATTTGGCAAAAGAACCTTCAATCCTGCTTTGTCCTAATGCAGCTTTCTGCTCCAGCCCCCGCAGCACATGTTAAGCTGAGAGCATTTTAGGTACTGGCTGGGCTACAGAGCCATGATGAATTAAGCACTGCACAGTTGTATGAATGAAATGAATATACTGAACCATTTAAAGCATGCTAACATTAATATGAGGAAACTCCTACAGATAATCCCCAATTTTCGAACCCCTTACACTTTCCACCTGTGTGAAAGGATTAACAGTCCCAGCCCCAAGACCACTCATTTAGCAGAGCATCCTCACTGAGCTCTGCACCATTGCTCTTCACTCATCTGTGGGTCCCATGGGTCAACTTTATACTGCTCTCCATCAGTAATCCTAAACAAACCTTCACCTTATTGGTACCAGTCTGATTTGTTCAGCCTTTTCTCAGACTTGCTCTTTTAATGCATTTAAAGTAATTTTCACCACCTTCCAGAGCCCTACCACCCTGGGCAGTCACAAACTCACGTTCATCAGCCCCTCAGAGGGTGAAGCACTGGGCAATGCTCACCATTGTCATCACTACCAAGAGCAGCATGGAACAGGGGCAGAAAAGGCTACCAAAGGCACTGTGTATCTTCTTCATGTAGGAAAATGTTTCCCTCAAGAAAGAGATGTCAATATACTGAGAAACATACATATTCTCTATATCTCTTATTGGAGACATGAGGCCATTTCCACTTCAGTTCTGCTCAGGGGGGATTTCTCATACATTTCACATGAAAACATCCCAGAGAAAATATAACTTAGGAAGAGACAAGAAAAAACACATCATCTCCTTGGCAGCTTAAGTCCAACTTTTCTAGCATTCACTAAATATTCTCGAGGATCCTGCCCTGTAGCCTCTCATGCAAAGGCAAACCCTTCTCCTACCACTTCCCAGACAGATATCAGAGCCCCAGAGGCATGCAGCACAGACTTTCCATTTCTCCTCTCTACAATATGGAGCAGGTCTGAACAGCAGAAACAATGGTTGTTTGTCATTACAACTTCTGCATATATTTACAGAAGACAAACTAAATAACTTAAGATTATTATCAGGGTATAAATCAATTGGCAGCAGACACTTTGGAAATCAACACAACCATTAGTTATTCTGTAGCAAAAAATAGAAAAAGGAAAAGTTCTCTGTGGTGTGACTCTGCTTCATCAGCTTTATTCATTTTCCCCAAATCACATGGTTGCCCACAGCTGCCATCAACTACTTTCATTTCAATTTTGTTTTGATTTTAATTCCTCCTTTCCAATAATGGTCAAAATTACTGGCAGGAGCAATGCCACTGATAAAACTGCCTCCACAAAAAAAAAAATCTCACCTGATTAACTCTGATGAGCACATTTTCACAGGGATCTCATGTTTATTTAACACAACTCGGGCAAGGTGCCAAGGTGACTTACAGATAGTGCTAACAGATGCAAATACACCTGGCCAGGAACCCTCAGGTACAGACACAGCACATAAACACACAGGCAGCAAACATGCCAAAGCCACGTGTCTTGAAAACACCTTCCTCAGTGGTCTGATGGCTGGTATTGGCTCTCTGCAGCATCTCAACTACAGCCTCCCCCAGTGAAGTGTAGAGCTATCCTAGAAATTACATCAAAACAAAGAAAGACCGAAGTAAACACTACTGGAAGGAAAGTCCCCCTCATATGCTTGATTCTACCCCAGGCTGTAGGAAACAAAATGCACAAAATGAATCCAAATATAAACATAGAGGTCTGCGAATGATTCTGGTGAATTTGGTTAGAAAACAACCTTGTTATCCCCTCAATCAAATCCTGCATGGAGAGGGGAGAAGTAGGGCACCTGATGATCAACTTTGTGCTTGTGCACTTGCAGTTACTAACACAGAATGTGTGAGCAGATGGGATTTTGGAAATGCAGAGTATTTAACTGGTGGGCAAATGCTCCCTCCTAACTGAGGCATTGATTTAATTCAACTGCCAATGTCACCTGGGCTGCTGGAAGGTGGGAAAGTTTGAGTTCTTCACTCAGATGGGGAAAGCAGCCAGATGTGTCTGGGATGACCAACCAATCTGCCAAAGCCCTCCTTCTTCATCCTCTCAATATTTCCTTATTCATAGGCCAGTTGTAGGTAGGAACTTTTCATTGCCAGCACTGCTCTTTTAATCTCATGATAAAAAGCCAGGCATGGAAGACTTGGAAGATTTTTTTAAGTTTAAAAAAACCCTCTAGTACTTTGATTTAATTTTCTAATACACTTCCCACATGATCACCATCTCCAGTCATTCTTTGATACCGTCTTGGACCCATCCAGCAACACGCTCTCTAAGCCAAGATCTATTTAAAGACCATTCCCATGAGGAAAGTACACTCAGCCCTATTCTGCATAGGGGCAGGACAGAGGAGAGGGATTTTGAGTGGTTTGCTCCAAAAATGAAAACGGGAAGCTTGTGGTAGAGCTGGAAATAGATCCCACATCGCAGTTCTCCATCACGTGCACAGCCCCACGCACCCCCAGCCAACCTCCTGTGCTGGGTGAAGTCCTGCATTGCTGCAGAGGCCGCCCCGTGGGGCTTTGGGCAGGGGCAGGAGCTGTGACAGTGGGCAGACCTGGCACCCAGCAGGGCAGGCAGCATGCCAGCAGCAAGGTTGACCCTCAGCAGCCACAGCACCAGTGCTGACAAACGAGCAGGAGCTCAGGCGTCCGTCCTGCAGCGAGCCGGCGCGGGCACGGCTCTAGCGTGACTTCCCCACTGCTTGCTATTCTCGGATATTGTCCTGCTTTTGAGGCTGGGAGAAAAATAGCCTCAAGTACAGCAGTGCCATTCAGCACCGCTTCCCCTCGCCTCGCTCGGGTCACAAACCTAACAGGTCAGGTCACACAGAGTGCTAATATTAGCGGCTAACAGGGACATTTTTAAACTTCTAAATGAAACTAAATTTGCTAGGACACGCAGGTCATTCACCAAGCTATCCCTTGGTTTACTCCTTTTTTAACCTATTGAAATGGCCCACAGCAGCACAGTCCCAGTGTGAAGCCCAGCTAGCACAAAAAAGGGGGATGTTGTTCAGGTGGAGCCAGCAACATGACACCTTTTCATGCACCATCTGACTCTCCATCCCAGCCCACATCCTCTCCTCACTAACTGCCTTTGTTGGGGTGGAGATGGCACCTTGGATAAAGCTACCTCCCGTGGGCATGGAGGGCTGGCCATGTCCAGCAGCACCTGCAGCCTCCCAGGCACAATGCCCCTGTACCTGCACTCCTGGGGACAAGGAGACCCATGCTGGGACAGCAGAGCCCTTATTTAGAGAAGGAGTTACTCCCCAAAACTGGTTTTCTTGGATAAATACTCCTGGATGACTGTGAAAACAAAAGGGAAGCAGACAACTGTATGCTGCCCGTCCACATTGATGATAACAGGTGTAAGAGAAATGAAAGCAGAAGTACCTGTGTCTTTGTTACCAGAGACTACTTCACAGTGAGAGTACAGGCCTTTCTCCAACATTTATTTTTCTGTGGGTTGCTTCATTCAACAGTAAAACCTAAGCTAATTCAACAGTAAAACCATAGCCCTCCCTCCCACTCCTCTGATACCATTCATGATTTTAAGTGTCTTGGTGCTTGATGTGACTTGCACTGGTCAACACAAAGAAGAGGGAATTAAACCTTTAGGATAAGGATAAGGCATAAGTGAAAGCTCCTAAAAAGCATTTCAAGGGACAGAAATAAAACTTCTCTAATTTAGATCCCCTAAAATTAGGTGCATGGGATTTCCTACACCCTGACCCTTGGTTTTAGTTTCAATTGCAACTTAACTTCCCCAGAAGAGCTCAAGGATGACACAGCTTTTTTTTTTTTTAAAATAAGATTAATTATCTTCATATAAAATACTAACAGAAGTAACAGGGAGGAAAGGACTGACCTTGAATTAAGCACTGTCAGTTTTCCTTCTTCCAAGACTTCAGAGCAGTTATGAAAAAAACACTTTAAATAAGAAACAGACTCATTCTGGGAAGTTAAAGAGAAGGTGGATAGCATGAGGAACAGGTTATTTCAAACCTCCAGGGGAAATCCTCAGCAGAAAGCCAGGAGCCAAGAGCTGTGGCTTCCTAGCAGGGGATTTCTGGCTGAGCTGTGGTCCCCAGAGCCAGGGACAGGGGCTGTAGGGTGACAGTGTGACCAACCCAACCTACATGAGGGCCAGGGAAGGGCAAGCCTCAGCTTTTGGCAGCTGTTCCCCCACCTCCAAGCTCCCGTTTTAGGAGTACACACACATCAGGCAAGCAGGGGGATGGCTGTCCTTGACAGCAGAGCAGCAGAAAGAAGAGTCTCACCTTTTTTTTCTCCCTTCTCCTTAAGAGCTTGCTGCCTCACAAAGCTCTTAGTCACATTTGATTTTTCCAGTTCCTTTTGCACAAAATGCGGCATAATAACAAAATAAAACGGGGACCCAGAGAACAATGAATTCAACAGATTAATGGACAGGCGCAGCCATCTTCAGCTTTTATAGCCATCAGCCCTGAAGAGCACTCCCTTCCCACAGCCTTTGAAATGAGCCTCAGCAGTCCTTGGACCTTTCAGGCAGCTGACAAACACGCACCTTCCTTTCTCAACTAAATCCCAAAGACTCATCTTCTGCCCGCGTGCATGTCAATCTTATCATCATTATTAAAGTTTTATTGGCACAACAATGCAAACTCTGAGCACAATGCATTAACCTTGTAAAAATAACTGAAAGAAGCCAGGTAATGGAAAGAGCAGGGGAAAGCTTTTTCATCTCTCTCCCTGAAGACAGAGGGGGGAGAATCACGCAGCGCTCTCAGCAGTGCTGAGTCATCACTAAAAGGATTTCCAATCTCTCCCCTCATCCCTCGAAAACCGCCCACAACTTCTTGAAGACACCTTGGAAGTACTGTTCTCTGACCCAACTTGGCAACTGAAATTCCCTTCCCTAAAAGATGACACAATCCTGCTCTACTATGGCATATTCAAAAGAGGAAGGGGGAAAAAAAATGTCTATGTCCAGGAAAGTAGGAAAGGTTACACTCAGCAGACAAGGACTCCCATTTTCACCATAGCAACAAGCCTATTTAGAATATGGCCTACCTGCATCAAAGAGCAGCCACAAGAAGCTAAATGTAAGTCTAGTGGTACATTCAAGCACTAAGATGAAGAAGCAGCTCACATAAGCATGTCAATGAAACACTTCCAATTACATTACATGCACAATTATCAGTTTGCTCTGAACCTCCTTTCTTGATGCGTTTTTTGTTTGTTTGTTTGAATCCAGGTAAGAGTAGCAGGGGTGGGGTGTGGCATTATGGAAGGTCCAGGTGCAGGGAAGGATCAAAAGGAAACAATCCCAGTGACTTGGGTTTCAAAAGGGGACACTTCACTGAAAGGCATTACAGGGGGAGGTTGCTAGCTAGGACAGAAAGGGGAAGTTACTCACTGTTAATTTGCTTCTAAACAGGGTGAGAAGTATACATCAATGACCACAGTTGTAGTACTCAATTCACCAACAGAGAGCAGATACAATCTTCACACCTCAAACACCTGAAAAATGTCCCCATACTTGAGAGAGAAAACTGGCCGCTGGAAATTATGATCAGAATAATCACCATGTGCCCACAGGAGTAAAGCTCAGGTAGTAGAACACACCTGCATCCATCTCCTAAAGGAGCACAGAATTCTACAGAGACAGCCATAACTCATACAGGATTCACATTTATCACATACAGTGTATCACATTCACTGATACAACAAGCAGCATCCTGACTGATCTCAGTATAATTATTGCTATTAAAAAAAATTATGCTGAGACACTAAGAATCCCATACTCAGCCTCCAAGCACCTGTCTGCTGCTGCTTCTTTTAAAGTCCCTACATGTAAGAGCAGCTGCCAAAGAACATCTGGCTTTTTAAAGAAGTGGAGAGAAGATCTTAAAACCACTCTCTGTCTGCAAGAGGAGTGGCAGTCATTTCACTCCTTCAGGTAGGAGACTGAGGAGAATTGCTTGATGACTGGGAAGCGAACTATAACAAAAAGACTCAGACAGATGGTACCTAAGAGGAACCTAAGCCATTTATTTCTGATATTTAAAATATAAATGGAAGCTTTTCTTAAGCAAGAACACAAACAGGTCATAAGAGATTTGTCACACAGACCAGGAAAAGGCAAGGCCATCTCAGACACTCCCGTTGCAAAGGTGCCCATCAAAACTGCCACCAGCAGGTCAGGAAACTCAAAAGATCAACTTGTTATCAGCTGAAAATACAGTAATGTCTTTCTAACCCATAACTGGATGAAAACTAATGCAGACAAAAACAACACGATGGAGTTGAATTTGCAAATGTGTTCAGAAATCTACCAACTTGAATTTTACTTTGTTGATGTTGCGTTTTTTTGTTTTGTTTTAAACCTGAAGAGGAAAAGTAAAAACAAAAAAGTCATCCACAATAAAAAGTTCAAGAAAATCTTTGCTTGAAAGAAAATGCACCAGGTATCAAAGAGACACTTCACAGTGCAAAACCCTGTGCTGCTGAAAGCATTTGCAAGACACCCTTTCCATTTTCCAAAGCACTGCATCCTAGCACCTCACTTCCATGAGCCTTCCATGGCAGTCAGTGGGAGGTACTGGGGGACTGGTAGCAAGAACTGTGATGGGGTTTCTCCACTGGTGAAGGACATGATGCTGGCTTGCCAGAGCCACTCCTCCTCCTCCTCCTCCTCTTCAAAAGTCCAGCAAGGACCTGAACAGGATTTGGGGAGACTGAGCTACACGACACAAAATGACAACTTCACAATCAGCACATGAAAGGAAAAACACAGAAGAGAGGTGATGAGCAATCTCTGCTTGAAGCCTCAGTCATTTATTTTTCCTAATTTTTTTATGCCATGGTCCTACCTTTACTGCATGTAGAAATGAATGCCTTAAAAATCAGTTCTGGAATTAATTAAACCAAACTCATACAATCTCTTGTGCAATTGCTAAAATCAGGCTGCATTTCCATGATGTTTATCACATGTCTGCAGTACCAGATCATCCAGCATCTCTCCAGTTAGGGTGTGGGCACTCAACTATGTTCTTGTCAAATTAACAAGAGACCATGGTATGGAGTTTATGTCAGTGGCAGGAGGCCAGATGATACCTGATCTGGCATGAAGTCTGCCAGGACACTGATGCTCCAAAAGATTTCAAAAAACAGAAACTGGTAGAGAGGTTTTACACAAGTTCAGTACTTTGTTTCCTGAGGCTGCAGCAACCTGTCTCCCTACAATCTGATTAGCTAGTCTATGAAGCCAAAAACTTGGCTTAGAATTGGCTATACAGTCATTTCCAGCTCTACACGCATTAAGACAACAATATAGACCACTTATTTAAGAAAGTGTACAGGGAGTTGCACTCAGTGGAATATGCTGATTTCTAAATCACACCCTTATGTAAACACAGGCTACTTTGTGTCTAGATCCTGTTTGAATGCTGTTGTTTCTATTTTACAAATGGGGAAACTGAGACAAACAGCAATTAAAGGAGATGCCTGAGGTCATGTCTTAGGTCTAGCAATCAGCAGAGGAATCTGGATTCCCAACTCCTACTTGTATATTTTAACCACTAAACCACGATCCTTCCCAGTTCAAGTACAGTTTCAAGTTCAAGGACTCACAAGCAAAACAGGAGCAGACTCTGTTAGATGCTTATGCAGGCTGCAATGTTTCTCAAAACACAAGTAACCTTCTAAAAATCTAACTACTTTAAAAAAGAAAAAATTCACTGCAATGTAGTCTTAGCTGGAGCCTGAACATTTTTCCACCAGGGAAGCAAAGTAAATACAAAACCAGTGACATCTAAGTACACAGGCCGATTACAGCTTTACTTTCAAAAGAGCTTTGATTGATCTTTTTTGATAGACCTGAAATAAATTAAACTAGATTGACTCACTTGAGAATGGACTGTAATCCTTTAGTCAGATCCTGAAGAACTCAAACCAAACCAGCTGTTAATTTAGGCTTTATAAGATAAAGCCTGAGAAATCCAACCTGATGTACCCCAGAGCAATGGCTTACATCATCTCTGCAAGCAATCAACTTGCTGCTCCTTTTAGGAGCTAATCAGTGCTCTCTACCATGTGGGTGCCAAACTTATTTTCTGCCTCTCCAGCAGACTCTACAGCCAAGGTAGGAGGGAGTAAGAAAGAGCAGGGGACAAGAGGGTGTAATTTAAAAGATTCAGCTGCTGACTGCATGAAACACATTGCATGGGCTGTCCCAACATTGAGAGAGGGGAAAAAAAGCAAACCACATGAACTGACTTACAATAACTATTTCAATTCAAACAATTGCTGGATCTCGGTCGGGAATAAACTGCCCAAATCAACATTCACAACTTGGAAGGGGAAAGGAGGGGAAGGAAGAGGAGAACCCACACATTTGAGGAACCAGACACAGTCAAGGAGAAAGTCCATTATAGCCTTACATGAAACAACACAGTAGGCAAAATAAAAGGTGGGGCTTTCAAGCTCTCACAATCCAACAATAAGAACATGCCTATCATTTTCTCATTCTCCCATCTGAGATTTAGTTTGCAAAGAACACTTCTTCATGAAATGCCCTGTTTGTTGAACCTAGGGGGATCACATTCGTAATCCAACTCAGGGAGTTGAGGGTGCTTTCAAACTGGTTTTTTCCATCAAGGAAAAGATAGCAATGAGGCTTCTTAGGTGAAGCAAACAGAAACTGATTCTTACAATGACAATAATACGGTGTATATATGTATCTATACATCTATATATAGAGACAGATATACACACACATACATACATAGATATAGGGAAGTTATAAAAAGGGGCATGCAACAGGCAGGCACAACATTATGAAATCATTCACAAAAGGAGGCTAACACAACTCAAAATTAAAAAAAAAATATATGAATTCTAATAAACCTTATATAAATGCAAAACAGGGAAGGAACTCTTAAGACAAAATTTGAATTCCACCAGTCATTTAGTAAACCTTTGGCAATAACATCCCCAGCAGGGTGACTTACTCCTGCAAGACAACAGTGTCCCAGTTCTGGGAGGGAGCACAGTGCAACCTGCATTAAACACGAGAGCTCTCAGGGAAAGCCACAGCTCTGCGGGGGATGAAGCTGAAGATTACCCCAGGTGCCCAAGGTGGCATTTGCAGTCTCTGTGACAAGAGGACCACTCTTGAGACAGCTTTGTAGAGCATTGGGAGGGGTGGAGAGGGAAAGAAGAAAAGCAGTGCAAGTGTCATGGGGACTGAACAAATCAGATCAGCCAAACTACTAGTCAGGGAGAAAACGCCCCATCAGTGGGTAGTTCCTGTATGCTTTGTTTTACTACAGTAAATTAAGTTTCTTTTAGAGGACTCCAAGCAGGATTTTGTTGATTAATATCACAGTTAGCTCTTCCCACTACAGGAAAAGAACATGGCAGGGTATTCTAAAGAGCTGTAATGCCGGTTTATATTCTTACTCTGCAAGGTAACAACACTGTAGTGAAACATCAAGCTGGTGTTTCTATTATCAAACTATTATCAAATACAATACTTGCACACATTTTCCTTGGCTCAGAGTATAACTGGATACAGCAAAACACATTCCTAGCACTTGCTAGAAACACCTCTGTAGTGTTCAGCAGCCCTGTTCAACATCGATCAAACACAAAGTCACAACTCAGCTCTGGTCAGCAGCGCTCCAAGGAAATTGTGGGCAAAGTAGAGGAGACTATAAATGCCTTGAGATACTTTTGGAGACTATCCAGGAATAACAGAGGTGGCCTCGGATACAAGCTTGCACTATGCAGTTTTATCCCGGCAAACAAGTAGATACAAGTAAACAGCGTTGCCTCACACATGTCCCAGAGGCGCTGCATACTTCAGACAGGCAAGTGCTCCATCAACTTCTCAGCACTAACACACTCCAGCTGCGTGGCAGCTCCAGGCTTCCCCAGCCCCCTGCCCTGACCCTCACCAGCTGAAGACACCAACGCTGCCAAAACAGGGCATGGGCGCACATTATTTGGCCATTTGGGAGGTAATCCCATCTTTGGCCACCATAAACCTCCCATGCAACATACAGAAGCAAGAACTCAGCTCATTGTCTTTAACATCTGGGTCTGCCCACGTCAGATCCTTGCAAGAATTAAATCAACTCGACCTCATAATTTCTCACTTTCCCCACCTAAAATACAATCAGCAACACCTCAGGCTGTCCTCTTGGGACCACATAAACACACCACAACACCTGGCTCTCCCTGCCATCAATGACCCACTCAGGTTTTCTTAGTTTATCAAGGTCCAACAGCCAATTTTAAAATCTCAGCTCAATTTCAAATTTCACTTATATTAAACAGCCAGCAGACATGAAGTATGAAGGGGGAGAGGGTTGTTGAGGCAGACACGATACATAACGTGGCTCCGTTTGACATTTCATATAACTTCCTGCGCCACTGAAGAAAGATCTAGCAAACATTCAGAGGAAAAATAACAAATAATCAGCACAACAGGGAAGAGAGATGTCTCCACATACCTCTTTCTCTATTCTTTTTCTTCATCTATCCATAAATTATTTCCCCTGACCATCTCTGATGTAGACATATGTTCCAACACAGCTGTAGGACTACACAGCATCTCCTCTCCACATCCATTCCTAGCATACGGAAAAACATGTCGAGACCCTGGGACACATTCATAGAGTCCCCAGGCCTTGAGTTATCACAGTCCTTATCTCCAGTTAGGAAGGGCATGACTCTCCCTGGTGTCACCACAGAAATAGCCTGAGCTTTCTGGATTCCAGGCTTCTTTCTGTGGGATTCTGAAGCTCACTTGAAAAGAAAAAAAAAAAAAAAAAAAAAAAAAAAAAAAAAAAAAAAAAAAAAAGGAAAAGAAAAGGGGATGAAGCCACATTCACCCAAAGGTATTTTGTATTATTTCTAGGTAATCTGATCTTCTATACAGAGACAATATATTCTAAGTAGAACCTTGCTTACTGCTCAGAGAAACAACTTTAAAGAAATACAGAAAAAAAATTGAGTTTTTAATCCCAAAGTGAAGAAAAATTATGGAAATACTTCATAAAGTATTATTCAGGATTTTTAAAATTAACTTAAGTAACAAGACTGCTACTGCTGCTATTATAGGAACCATATTTGTTCACAAAGTGAGAGTGGAGGCAGGGTTTATAACTATGTTTAAGTCTGCAATCCAGAGTGGCTGAGAACACAACATTAGAGTCACAGATACAAAAATCATACTGAATCCTTCACAAAGCACCATCCAGCATTTGAGACATCACTGCACCATGCAGATTGGCACAGGCACTTCGTTGTGCAAGAAAGGTTGCAAAAAAGTTCGATGCAAACTTTATACCCTTTTATTTGTCTAACAGCAGTGCCCAAAGGCACCACCAGAGAACAGAGTCCTTTTGTGCTAAGTACTGTACAAACAAGAGAGTGAGAAAGACTGACCCTGCCCAAAAAACAGATGGGAGTGAACGAGGGAGGCACTGAAAAGGGGAACTGCTCGAATGAGAGACCTGTAAAATGCAACATCAATGCTAAGGAACATAGTGCCTGCCTGAGTGGGCAACAAATTGAGAATTAGTAACAAAGAAAACCAGTTTCCTGGATCTCCCCAAAGACTGATGATCCCTGTCCCAGCGAATACAAGCGTCCCTGAGCAAGCATCCCAGGAACTTCCTACAACATAATCAAGTACTTCCACACACCACATCCAGCCTTCCCAAGCCTTGCGACTAAGAACAGGAGAAACAAATGAGCTGACTTTGTTCTGCTGGAAAGTTGGGTCTCTCCCCTAGCCAGGGAAATTAAACTCCCGTTTCTAGTACTGGAGGATAAAGCATCAGGTTTCCGAAACCATGGCGCTTTTAGCTATGGGAAGAGCTGCCAGCAGCTAAGACATAAAAATTGCTCATCTCAGACTTGTGGTCAGAGTTAACATTTGGGGATATTTCCACAGACAAACAGATAAGGAGGGAATGCTTCCCTGGCAGATTTATTAATCTGTAAATGCTGGCTGAAGACACTGAGCCGTTTGGAGTCCCGGGGAGACGGATTAGCAGGAGAAGTGTGGATGAGGTGGTCGTGGGTGCATAATGCTAATTAAATATAGTCTGCAATTTATAAAATGGGTTTGTACATATAAAGCTACATTTCTCACCACTAATCACAGAAGATCACATAAAATCACCTTCTACAGCACGTGGGGGGTTATACACTTATTAATTGGAATGAACCATCAGGGGGTGTTTATTGTGCCTATAAACTGTACCCTCACTCCTGTGAAAGCACTGCTACATCAACAACAGACTACAGTCCTGATGCTGTAAGCCAGAAAATCAAAATAAAATCTTCACGCAGGAGAGAATTCCTTGCAATCAAAAGAGATGGACAAGCAGCAAAATGGTACAAAGCAGGCAACAGATTTCCTCTTCCTGCTGCCACTAATTTCATGCCTATCAATAAGATGAATTATTCTGCTGCTCATTTTCTGTGTAGTCTTTTGTTTCCCAACCCCAGGAAGATAAATTATGTCAAAGTATAGGCTTCACCACCCCAATCCATGGGCCCCAAACTATGCATGGGCCACTTCCATCTCTTCAGCATATTTTCAAGAAATGGCATTTCTCTCTAGAACCATGCATGCTTTGCAGGATGCAGTTCCCTTGTGCTCTAGATACAGAAAATCTCCTCTACTTTTAGGAAGACATCACGTAAACAAAACCTTCTAAGAGGTGTTTATGGCCAGACCATGGTTAAACTATAAAGCACCATTAGTTCTTTATTAATCAACAATTAGTTAATTGATAGCTATATTTCTCAATCCAGTATTATTGAGTCGATAACAGTGAAATGAAAGTGGAGAAGTACAGTGAAAGACTGTCCTATAAAAGTTAGTCTATCATAAAGCAGGATCCTGCACAGTGTATGAGGGAGTGGGGGCAGTAGTGACTTTCACTACTGGCTTTCCCAAAGTTATTGATGGGAGCAAACAGACTTTCTACTTCTCAGTTTTATCATATGTCTGACAGTATTTGATGTTGCTTAAACAGTACAAGATCTTAGGAACACGATGCTAGAAGAAAAACATTAGCTTTCACCTTGAAGAGGATTCCACTGCTCTCAAACATGTGAATATACAGGATATTTCATGCTTGGTAATTTTAAAAAGCATAAATTCTTCACCTTACAAACATTCATTATTAACCTTCAGGTGGGAAATTCAAAGGTCCTGACTATTTTTAATTCTTCAGTATGTATTTTATATAGGCAACATGAAGTAAAAGAATTACTGAAAGAAGCACTCAGAGTCACGTGTAGCAGAAATTAAACAATCTGTTTAATTATTTTAATTCTAATTTTTAAATAATTTAATTATGTCCTGAATCAGTGAGGTGTTAGACATGGACACAGTTCTGAGAAAAACAGCTCTTCAACCACTTTCAGAGTCAGAGACAGACTTGTCCTTAGGTAGCTTTCCTGAAAGTGAGATGTTCTGTCTCCATCCAGTTTGTCGTGGTCAAGGAGAGGAATTTTACCCTACAGTAATTCTCAAGCACTTTTCCTCCTTATCTACCTTAAAGATCTATCTAGAAATGGGACTTGGAAACAGCAAAATTAAGAAGTCTGGAAGCTAGGCTGAACATAGCTGATAAAAACCACAAAACCAAGAACTCAATTGCAAAGTAGGCTAAAGAGCACGAACTCAAAGATAAAAAGCCACTCTTGCTGTAAATAACAACGATAACAGAACCACTAAAGCAGAAATCAAAACCCCATGTACTCCACTTGTGGTTTTTTACAGAAAACCAATTCATTTGGTTGCCCACAATTCACACACCAATACAACCAATATTTTGCATACTGATTGGAATATTAAAAAAAAAAGACAAACACAAAAACCCCCCAAATCCTTATGTAATACATACTTCCACCACTCAATAACACAGAAAAATATAAATCAATATAGATTTTCTGTAAACACCTTGAAACAATACATGTAAAAAGCTGTCTTATAATATTCATGCTAGCTAGCTTGAACCTTTCCCCAAAAATGAAGCACTGGGTTTCCAATAAGCCTACCCAGCCCACCCTGTATGCTTAAAATATGCTTTTCTTCTACACTTTGAAAAATAATGTTTAACAGGAAAGTCAAAAGATGGAAAACACTAAATACAAGCAGCAAATGAAATTTGATGCTATTGGTAGAGCTCTTCACCATTCCATTCCCTGACATGTTGTGATATTAATGAGGATTTTTTTCCTTTTGCCATTCTTCTTGTTTCTTGTTAGGAAAAAAAATAAAAACCATCAACAAATAATCACAGCATCACACATTTCCAGAGAGACTTTGAAGTTCACAAAGTTGTTGAGGTAAAATTCACAGCCCTGTTGCTGAGATTTGGTTACAGGCAGCCCTATAAAAGCTGACTTACTAGAGTAATAGTTCATCACCATTAAAAATTAACATTATAATTATTATCAAATAAATCATTATTAAAATGGGAGCTTAACATCTAAAATTTACAAGATTAGCAATTTGCTCTGATATAGCTCTTAGAAATGGTAGAATCTGTTTAAACCCCTAGAACAATCTCAAGGAGTATTTTGTGTGAGCACAGTCGTTTACAGGATTGTAAGCACAAGAAGATGAGTCCCTGGTGGTGTATTTGGCCCAAGCCTTACATACTCATTTTCTTACAATTTCTGGTTGGACTACAGATCCCTGTAGCAGGAATAAAATATAGGTAGCATGGAGGGTGAGGGGGGATGGGAATTACTGCTTAGTAAAACTGTCCTATTAACTTTGGAGTGGGATTTTCCATGAGATTGCTATAATCAACACAACTTTTACTCAGACTTTAAGAGGAGAGGAAAAAAATAACAACAAAACCAAAAAAGATATGTGCATGTGGTCAGGGAGAAACAAAGCCTGAAATGTGTCATGCAATCTGGCTTCTCATGGCTACCCCAGTCCAAACACTTCTGAGAACATGAAACCTCAATTCCATAATGAAAATTCTAATGTATATATTATTATTGAACACAAGCAACATCTGGTAGGAGAGAAAAGAAAGAAGTCCAAATACACAGCTCCCACCCTGACAAATTGTCAGCTGGCATAACCAATCAGCAGCTTACATTTTTACATATGATTGTGGTCAGAAGTCAAAAGGAAAAAAGAGCTTCAGGAGAAGGGAGCATTTAAAAAAAAATTCAAAACAAAACAGTTCTTTCATTTCATCCAGCTCTTACTCACTTTAGCCCCACTTCTCCAAAGTCCTTTCAAGACATCACCATTTTCCAAAATACAGAGAATATGACCTTATGCCTTAGGCTAAGTATTAGGTAAGCAGTGTTAGTCCTATTTCATAGACAGGCAAACTGAGGCAGAGACAACCAGGCCAAAGGACAAACAAAATTGTCTGCAACAGTCAAGAGCCATCTCAGCCCTTTGGGTTCAACAACTTCTGCATCCTTCCTCCCATTTTAAACAACACCAAGTCCAAGATCCTTATCAGCTGAATGATGTTCCTTAAAGGACAGAGGCAGGATACACACTACATCCCTATAATACACACATTCCATATGACCTATGCTCCCCAAACCAAGAGTGACTCCTCTGTCAGCATCCAAGATCCTGCACTCACCTCGTTAAACAAACATCGACCTTTTAATTAAGAATGAACCAAACATTCCTGTGACACGTGTACACATCTCAAGACACCAAAAGGCCCTCAATTCCTCTTGTTTGCACTTCAAGGTTTTGTTTCGGGGTTTTTTTAAACAAGTAAAAGCTATTTTATAATTTTTAAAAAGTGTGAAGCAATTCCAAATCATAGCAGCTGGTAGGCCAGTTTTTTGGGACTTAAAAAAGAATGATCCACATGGGGTAAAAAAGAAAACACACAAACTCTCACAGAGTGGGTCACTGGGCAATCCGGACACATTCTCAAAGGCAGACATTGTGGGAGATGAAGTTACTAGGCAGGAAAAACAGTTGCTAAGTCTGAATATTTGGTTATTCTCAGAGCAGGGATTACAAGAGGAAGTGTTGACAATGTAAGAGTAGCTACCATGAAGTCCCCAGAGCTTTTTAGTTGTCCCTGCTGATCCCACAGTGAGGGGAGGGGTGAGTGACGGGGCTCGCCCACTGTGACAGTGCCAGAAACAAGCTCGTGTGACACTCACAGCATGTTATACATTGTCATTTTAATACAGATCCTTCCAGGCTCTCCAGAAGGACCTATGTACACACAGACCCTCTAAGCAACACTGGTACACCTCAGTGTCATAGCTCACAGTGAATTGTACTGCTCCTTTTGCCATTACCACAGGGCTACATCCAGAAAAAGGAATAAAACACCTTTCTGCCAGCACCACTATGTCCCAGGCCTTTTAAACAACTTGGAGCTCAATTCCTTTGATCCTCTCAAAGCAGGCTTTCTCAGCTTGTTTTCACCAAGGCTAAATGGACTTTCAGGACTAGACAGGAACACAGCCTACCAGCCTTCCCAAAAAGGCTGATGGATCTGTCTTCATTACAATGAAGTGCTACTCATTCAGAGTCCCAAGCACAGAAATAAAATGGTTTGAAAATATTTCCAATAGCTCAGATTTAACAGATATCAAAATGAAATCATGTCTTGCAAAATTAATATGCTTTGAAGTACAGATGACTGAAAATGAAGACTCCAACTCTTCTCTCTGTGTTTCATTTAATAAAGTCCTGTAGATTCCCTTTTGTTATTACACTGAGCTGTCTGGTGCACCAGAAATAAGGAATTACTAAAACGTCCTAAATGTTACATATCAGCAGCAGGTTATTTCACCCTTTGGTAGCACTCTTTCTAGAGGTTTAACAGCCTCTAGAAATGTCACAAAATAACTAGCTGACCTCAATTGGCCCAACTTGGAGACATGTAACCTTGGGCCAGGTTCCCTTCTCCCATGTTATTTGCTACCAGCAGTTGCAGGAGTTGAGCAGAGCACTGTGACAATGAGAGGGAAGGAAGGGGAACCCCAGCAAGGCAGGAACAGGCACAGAAAGATTCAAACAGGAATGCTGCCTTGCTATTAATGGCTTTTAAATTTTGTGGAAAGGGCCTTAAATGAGTAACATAAGGAAAGTTGGGGTTGTTTTTTTGGTAGGAAATGAGACAGAACGCATGGATCTGGGTCAGTTTTACTGGAACTGACCGAGGACCACAAACAACTGAGTCAAATACATTCATTATTAAATCTCTCTATCTTACCAATGTGATTCCTCTGTGAAATTGTTCACTTTTATCTTTCATGGCATTTTACAGCTGCCTAGTGTACACATTTTGGGTATTACACCAGTAAATAAGCAGTGACAGCTTCTTAGGCCATTACTGTACAATATCATCATCCTCTGGAATATGTCAATCGTTCTGCCTGCACAACATGGTGCTTCATTTTCTCTTAAAATACTGAAAGCTGTAGCTGGAAAACCTCTGAATAAGCACACATTAAGTAGATCCCACAAAGCCATCACAAGACTAAGAAAGACCATGAGGAAGTGATCAGTCCCTACTCTCTGTTCTTGAAAAATTAATGAGAAAAAAATTAAAAGAAAAACCTTGCCTCCTCCCTTGCATTTCAATAAATCTTAAAAATCCCAAGAAGCTTGGGGGGAAAATCATTTTAAAAACCTTTTCACACCTTGTGGCAGTCAGTAAAGAAAAACAAACAAAACATTGCTTTCAATTTATATATATTTCCTTCTCAATGGAAAAGATCAATAGTTTTAAGAAAAATATTACACCTTCTTTCTGCTCCATATGTTTCCCTTATTGGTTCATTTACACCGGGCTGTTCTCATACGAGCAGTTAGTACATCTTTTTGTCATTTTAGCCTTCCCCAGCCATTAGTGCTAACCACTGAGACGGTGCAGCTCTCCTCTGCCACCCTGCCTCAGCACTGCATCTCTTTCTCCAGCCTTTCTCCCTTTGACTAATGTTCACCAACACTCATACATCATTCCCAAATTGGTCCAAATGAATTAAACACAGCTCTGCTTAACATTACGAGATTTAAATGGATTTTCTCTCTGCAGGTCTGCCCCATAATTGGGTTTATCCATCTTGTTGAAGTACAGTTTACACTTGCTAACATCACGCCAATTCAAGCTACATTTTCTGCTCCAGTGGCAGGAGTGAAGCAGATTTGTCATCGGATCATAACAGGTAATTCAAACAACAATTAGTTTGATGACGGCCCGTATGTCAATGTCTGGTCCCAGCCAGCTCTGCTCGCACCCACTAAGATGAATTGTGCTCACAACTCTTCCATTTCAATCCACAAATACCTACTGGAAAATAGCTGGAACTCGATTGACACCAAACCTTCCCATCTCCCAGCCAGTGCCCTGGGGAGAGAAGCCCTGGGCAGAGCAGGATGGTGCAAGCTCCTCTGCCCTGCAGCTCCACCACAGCTCCTGGCATTGCTGAAGGACTGGGGCTTCTCCACACTTGTGCAGGGCAGCAGCAGCAGCACTCTGGAAACACCTCTCACCTGCACACACAAACCTCACCCAAACTCAAACCCAGCAGCCTGTGAGACAGGTGCAGGCTGCCCTGACTTTGCAGCCCTGCAAACTCAAACAGAGAGGCAAGTCTAGACAGAGGCTAAAATGAGACTGTTTTCTGGTGGGTGCCACAACCACAGCCCACCATAACTCCCCTGAGGCAACTATAAAAAGCTGAGCATCACCTGAAGCCCTTAGGTGGGCAGTCAGCACAAGAAAGCTTTAGCTCCACATTTCCATGTGTTGGGAGAGAGAGGGCAGAAGAGCCCAGTTTTTAGCTAAATACTTCAACTCCCATGATAACATTCAAAATATTTGCAGACATAAGTTCTGGGTTTGAAAATACCATGCATTTCTTGGAGGGTTGATTTTGCCAATTAGACAAGACATCATTTGCTTCTACAAATCTGTTCCAGAAAACTTGTTTCAGATTAAAAAGAAACATTCTTTTCTGAGGGCCAAGTAAATCTAATATACATGCATGTTTTTAAGGTCCCTTCATAAACATGGGGTTGTCTATGGCATAGCATTGATAACTTCTAACAGCCATGTACATCTGTACCTACAGTATTAGCTACAAATGTGATCAATCCCTTGGCTACTTTTCCTCTTATTCTTTCTGGTTTAGAAGGAATAAGTGATTTTTCTAAGCAATTTTTCACAATATCATTTTGTCTGCAATTATATATAGTAATATGCCATACTAGTTGGTGTACATCATTTAAATGAGAAATCCAGCGAACTGGCTGAGAATGTAGGAATGCCTTTAATAATTAGCAAAAGATCTCCACTGAAAGAAACCAACATTTAGATAGCAGTCTTGATTTAAAAATTAAAAAGTGCTTAATGAGCAACAAAGACATCAGTGACTAAAGATTTTCAAAGCCAATACCAGCACACCATAAACATTGTAAAAGAAGATGATTAAGTTCAGATCAAAAAGCAGTTAATGCGCCGGTATATAAAATATTCTCCTTCTGGAAGTGGCAAGGGGAAATTCTGTACAGATAGAAAGCAGATACAGTAAAACCTTACTGGAACCTGGAAAACATCATTCTGTGTCTCTAGACTAAAATTTAAGTCAGATACAAATCAAAGCCCAGAAAAAAATTACTGTTTTGTGTTTCTGGTTCACATTTTCTGTTCTAATGGCATCACTGCCTCCCCAAAAGTCTACAAGAACTTCTTTCATTTTCAGTTTTTGTTATTATTCTGATGCATGCCTTATAAATGGAGGCAAATCAGACTTACTAGGCCTGATGCTCAGCTGAGGAAAATCATGACAAGGTCACCAGGGTTTTTGTGTTTGCTTTTTTTTTGGGGGGGGGGTTGGGTGTTTGGTTTGGTTTTTAGTTTCTGGTTGGTTTTTTTGTTGTTGTTTTTGAGGGTGTTTGTTGTTGTTGTTGAATTTTGGGATGTTTTTTTCGGGGGGTTTTTTTGAAGCAGTTACGACAGCCTGCAAAAATCTTTGGACAACATACATTTAGCAATTCTACATTTGTTTTTTACATCATGCTGGTATTTCAGCATAATTCCGAACACTGGGAACAGCTCCAAGTGTCTCAGGTCACTTCTAAAAGAACAGCTGGCATAAATCCCACAGGTCATTCCCTTGGAGGGCTTCCCAACATCTCAGGAGTACCCAACTGAAATCTCCAAAACCATGCATTAATTCCCACACAAAGCCCATCCTCTGGAGATTTGTGCCTGTCAAGCTCTGAAGGAAGAAGCCCCAACATCTCAAACACTTAAGAGGCAGAAAGGAGTCACAACATCACCACATTCCCAGCACTTGACCCTGGCACTGGGTAGGGAAGTGGTGGCAGCAGACAAGACTCTGGCAAGAAATCAGGCCCCAGTTTTGCAATCATTACTCCTGCCCCACTGCAGGCTGGGGGTATGGGGCAATGTCCCCAGAACAGACCCTTACCACCCTTACCCACAAGGCAACAAAGCCACTCATATCCCTGGGCAAGGCAGGCACTTATGTGCACGGTGGAGGGGGCAGCGATCTTAACAGGGTGTTTATTCTTGCCAAGCTGGCACAGAAATAAGGCACAGGTGTGAGACAAGGGCAGGGGTCACAGAGAGAAAAAGTAATAATGACTTCCAGGTTTCAGAATGACCTGGCACTCCAGAGCTGGCAGATTCCAACTATTCCAGCTATTCACAGCCAGGAAATACCCACTCTCTCAGTCACTGCTCAAAATAATATTTATTTATAAATTGCACGCAGCCTGTTCACCTAGCATGGGGCTGAACAGAGCAGAAATAAGGGCAATGCAACCCCTTAATTGTCAGAATATCTGCAAAAGCAAACAGGGATCACAAGTTACAAACACACACAAGCTCAGATAGTACCACTATCAGATAGTACCTACTACCTTCTTGGTAGAAATACCATCAGCATGCAAGAAACTATGAAGACTACTGGAAAATTTCTCAGAGTTTTAGATCTACTCTCTCTTCGAAACCAGAGAGATCTTTCCCAGGTCATAATCCCTCAAAAGAGAAGACTTCCTACTCTATCACCAATCAGGCTCAGCTCCAGTCATGGAGCACAGGTGTCAGGCTCCCATCCTGGCATAAAAAGGAGATGGGAGCCTCGGATGCAGCACTGGGTAGAGCACAGCCAAAAGTCTACACAGCGAGCAGGAACTGAGTGGAGCACCTAGTAAAAGTGGTTATTTTATTTAATTTAGTAAGTCTCAGCTATCACTAGCAGCCAGCACAAAGCCTGAAAGCCAAGCAGAATAACACATCCTCAGGCTTTTGTATCCCAGCTCGTTCTGACGGCTTCTGTTGCAAATCAGCTGTTGTAGCTGGGGACTGGACTTGAGACGCTGATTAAACAAAGCTTGCTCTGCTCCTGTCTGACGCAGCTCCCGCGTCCAGCGCCTCATTAACGGGCTCATGGACATCCATCCACTGTGACTGTAACTCAGTGGCTGGTGAAGGGCATGCACCATGCTGGCAAGAGGCCGGGTCTGAAAAAAAATCCAGCTTTTCTGAGCAGTCAGAGAGAGCCCTGTCCCAGAGTAGCGTGGATCACTGAGCTGGAACCACACTCTGCAGCGGGTGAGCTCAGGCAGCTGGCATGGGGAGCCAGGCTGAGGTCAGGCTGCTTGGAAAGAGTAGAGGGTACTGGACCAGCCAAAGGGCCATCACAGCTTTTAAAATTTGTTGGTTTGTCCCAACAAAATCCTCAACAATCCAGCCTTGCACTGCAGAGGGACTCGATTTGGAGACACGGAGTGCATCTATACCTCTGTGAAAAC
This sequence comes from Anthoscopus minutus, assembly GCA_013399455.1. Classification (NCBI taxonomy): domain Eukaryota; kingdom Metazoa; phylum Chordata; class Aves; order Passeriformes; family Paridae; genus Anthoscopus; species Anthoscopus minutus. Next base: position 178,421 of record VWYI01019895.1, on the reverse strand, counting down.
AGCCTTGGCCAAAAGCCAACCAGAGAGACCCAGCAGTCAAAGGAGGTCCTGCTTTCAGGGGAAAGCAGAACACCAGAGATAAAAGCTGGTATACAATAGTCCTCTTTAAAATAATAATTGAAAAAAAAAATCCATAGGAAAACTCTCATCAGCTTCATCAAGGCCAGGATGCGACCCAAGCTTTTGGAGCCACCCTGAGGGAAGGCAATTAGCCTTACTCAAGGGATGCCAAAAAATTTAGCAGAGCATCCATAATCACCCTGAAATGTTCTCTACTAGCAAAGCATAATGTGTTTATCATTTATTTCTCAATTAAGTGGTGCTTAAATTGACTAGGGAGTGGATTTCTATTGTATATTGATTAGCCAATAAAAATACATTCTAAAGCAAGTTGGCCTACAGACAAGGAACATCCATCTCTCTCCCTCTGCCAAGCTTGGTGTCTTCCTGGACAGGCTGCCCTACCTTCTCTGAACCTCTCCCAGCAGTTCAGCTCTTGTGCAGAACACTTTTACACAATGAATGAATTCCTAAGGCTACTTGTAAAATTACAAGGTGCAGCCTTGTTAAACATTCATTTGGAGCTAAGACAATACATTAAAAATCACAAAGCAAGCAAGTGCCAAGTGCAGTGCTACCATCAAAGCTAAATAAACAGAACAGTCCACCAACGGCCTATTCCCCCAGCTAACCCCACACCATCCATCTGCACTCAGTGTCTCCCACAGATCAATAGCAAGGCTCATTGATTATAATTGGAACAGGAACATCACACCCTTTTCCTTCCAGGTCAAAAGGCACAATGACTACAAGCCATTAAGTACTTTGTGGCATCACTCTATGAGTATTTATGCCATGTAAGTAGTTATGATCATTGCTGGAATAATGTTCATCTATTTCAGCAACAATCTGACAAACTGTATTTATGCTGCACCTTTGGCCTCCTTGCTTGAACTCTGCTCAGCAACATCTCTCAGCTGGGACTACTTCTAACACACAAACCCTCCAAACTGCTTTCAAACTACCACTGTTTCTTGGATGTTGTTTTGTTTCAATCTACTACAAAGGGCATTTTTTTGCTCTCTGCTCTTACACCCTCCTCCTCTCCTCCTCTTGCCCCTCAAGCTGCTGGCCAAAGAAAACAAAGGATTTTAAGCTACATTTTTTGCATGCCCTCTGTGAGCACTGCGAGTCCAGAGCGTTACGAAGGTTGGCCCAAGAAGCTGCATTTCACCTCCCAGATGGGGAAGATGCCCCTCAAAACCCAGCAGAGCACATAGGAAACCTCATCACTACCCACAGTCCCTCAGGAGCTTCCAGGGAGCCTGGCTGACCACCTTGGAATGTCACTTTAAAAAGTAGCCTTAATTGCTGACATTCCCATATTGCACTCACATGACAGCTTCCCTATCATTCCAGAGTTGCTGTGCTTTTTATGGACAGCCAGAAGCACAAATATTAATGCTACCTCTGTATTTCAGAGAAAGAAAAAAGGCATAGACACATACTTATATTTTTTATATATATATATATATGTGCATATGCACACACACATATAAACCTTTCGCAGTAAACGAAAAGGCTGGTTTGTCTGAAGGTGTTATAAATGCCCTTCAGAGCTCATTTAAGTCTGGGCTGCATAATCTCCCAATGAATTTGCTACTTGTAAATATTCCAAATTTATGCCAATAAAGTCTTCTCAGGAACCAGACAGCCAATATATGCACACATATAATATATAATCCATGTATGGAGCCATTAACATCCGTCCGTGGTTTGTTATTCTTGTGAAACATCAGCAGGGGAAAAAAGGGAAAGTCCAAACCATGTGTCCTCAGAAAGAACACTGAGCACTCAGCAAGTTGGAAAAGTGGAAGCTCACACCCAGTCCATGACATGGGGCAGGTCCACACCACTTCTAATTTCAAAACTGAAAGCAGAGACAAGAACATCGAGGAGAATGGAGATAAATGATGTCGTGTCACGCTCTCATAAAAGGTCTGGATACACCTACAGAGCCTTCCTTATGACTGTCATATAAACATTATACTGGGACTGTGTACAGGAGATTAAACAGAGAAAAGCTTCACATGTGTCATTCTACCAAAGGTTATTTTAGGATCAGCTTAGAAGCTGAGTAGTGGGTGGCAGCTGATTATATTACCAGAGCCATATCTAAATATCTTGGGCCCATCAGGATCTCTCATAAAAGGTTGTGGCTGCACTGGAGCTTGAGCTTGAAGCCTCGCCTGCAGAGCAGTCCCCTTCCCCAGGGCTGTGGCAATCCTCCCTGGGCGTGAACTTCCCTCAGAGCAGGACACAGACATGGCACAAGCACTTTGGCTGAAAGGCCACATTTAGTCAAGGAACATACCCAAGACTCAAGTGGCATTTTCCCAGCCAGGACCACTCTGCTGCCCTATGAACCCTGGTGAGCCACCATGAGCACACAGAGCACCTGGGCGCAGGGCACACCCAAGTATCACACACAGTCCTACATGGCCAGGTCATCACCAACCCATCCCTTGTTATCCCACAAGCCAGCACCAAGCCACAGTTTACTTGCTTCTGTGCATGACAAGTCCCAGCAGTCAACAACCTCTGGAGTTCCAGCTGTCACATCTTGATGGCAACTGCAGCTGAAGGAGGGCTTTGGAGGACCACAGCCCAGCTTACCACAAATCCAGAAAAACGTGTGTAGTGGACTAATCTCTGCTTATGTAAGAAGTGTCTGTGTTCTCCCACATAATCACCCACCTTCTCAATCTTGAGTCAGTGCTACCTAGTCACAGAGTCATGCCCATGGCTCAAGATGGCAAAGCAATGCTGCCAGTCCTGTCTTCAAATGGCCTAATTTCAGGTGATTTAGAGGAAACCACACAGCTTATTCATGCAGAGTAACCACTGAGCACAGCACCTAAGCACAGCAGTGCTTGTTCTCACACACAGACAGGCAGGCCCTCCCCTATAAAGAATCCTCCAAATCAACTAGAAAATAATCATGTACTTGATTCTCAAATGTTGCCATGACCTCAAGTTTGCAGAAACAGAAATCTCAATATATACTTAAATATGTGAGTATTTGCATATATTGAATACATATGTATGTATCAGTATTAAAATAATGTTATAAATATTGATTTTATATAGATTATAGATGTTGATGTTATATAGTTATTAACATGCTATTTTAATATATAACAGATCTTAATAGTTTCCTATTGATCTCTTCCAGATTTCTGCACTAAACCTCTGGTTCATAATTAGCTCTATTTAAATATTTTCAAGGCTTATAGCACAGCTTTTTAGTACTACTTGTATAAAATCTGCAAACATTTATTGAAGCTTTTAAAGAGAACTTTATGTTAAAACGAACCATTACTCTGAAAAGTAGCTAATTATATCTTCATAAATTTGTAGCTGTTAAGCCATCCAAAACTCTACACAAAAGCCAGCTTCATTTTAGTCCCTTTCCCATTTCCAACTGTTCCAAGTTGTTGGTACCTTTAACTACACTGATGTGCTCATTTGATTAAAACCAAGTATTTCTACTGCAATTCTTGGATGAACCACTCTGTCAGGTTTTGCAGGCCCAGAAGTATAAATGTTGAAATCTTTGTTTTGGATGGGCAGTGTTCCTTCAAGTTGGAAAAGCACTCAAATAACCTCACATGTTAACTCCTCTGGCTTTGTCATGTAACAGGACATCCCTCCTCGGCTTTTTTCCCTGCACAGGAGGCCCATTCATCACAGGAGGCCACATTCCCCTGGTTTTTCCCTGAACATGAGTCAGAATCAGCTGACACCAGACCTGAGTCTTTGTCCAGATCAGAGAGAACAAGATGCCACCCAGCGCCCACCTTGCCTGCGTGAGCTTTCCCAGTAAAGTTTTCCCAGCAAAAGCCATTTAGTTGCTCAGAAGGGGCCTCTGGTGAGCCCACCTAGCTGCTGTGCAACAAACTAAAGACAAATAGGCTGTCGAGACTGTACATAGCATGGAACAGGCCCAATGATACAAATTTCCAAGGCAGGTACAGAACTCTGCTAACAAAGTAACAGAAACGGGTGCAAACAGCAGAAACTAATATAATCTCTACTGTTAAACACTGAGGAAAAGCAAACCAACATCATTTGCATCTTCTGTTAGGTCAGTGTATACACATTCATACAAAAAGAGATTGTTAAATTAATTTTTTAATTAATTTCCTCCCTCTTCTTTGATAATAAGTTTTTAACTTGTTTCAGCAAAATCCACACAACTGCAAGGAATCACCATAACCACTAACTTACATCACCTGCCAGAAATAAGATCACCTCAACAGTTTACAATTCAGAGGTTAATCTTCTTAAAGTTTTAAGACAAATCACTACTCATTATCCTACTGCTACACTCTTTGGCAGGAGAAGGTCACACCACCCACTGAAGAGAAAAATACGTATCTCTACTGGTTCAAACCATGGCACATCATTGAAGGAACACTTTTAGCCCCCTTCCAGACAGCCTCAAATCATTGAGAAATATTTCTGTAACTTCAAATTAGCCTGTTGTAAAGAACTCTGATTGTTTCCCTGGTATAACAGAGGCTGCCTGACATTGTTTGGAGGATAACTGATCCTCCTCAGAGCAGAGGTACAACCACAACTCCCTTAGTGCATACCTACCCATTTCTCTCTTGATCAAACAGTCCCGTACCTGAGCCTCCTGTTGTGCTACTCAACTGAGTTATTACTTGTTGAAAAAGAACAGCAAGTAATTTCTGAACCATTTCACAGGCAACAGCCTTTTTCTCCCCTCCCACATGAACTGAAATGCCAAATACCAAACCTATTTGTAGCAGTCAGGATTAGTTCTAACAGGAGAACCACTGAGAGGATAAACTGATCTGAACATTTATCTAATTGCTAACCATCATTCCTACTTATTAGTTTATTGTACCCCAAATGCACAGAGTACTTAATATAATAAAGTTTAACCTGTGCCTGGAGGAACTCCCAAGAGTAAGAAAGAAACTGAAATAAGACAAAATTGTAAGAAAAACCAGTCTCAAGTTACAACCACTTCTGACAGTAGGGATGTGGATCTTGGCTTTCATTCTTCAAGAACCTCTTTCAGCCATTACTGGAACTACCCCAAAGAAAGATAACCCTCTGATAGATAATCAGGAAGTTACACAAAACTCTAAATCTCTGCACCAACATAACAATGCCAAGAGGAGATGTCTACAGGTGCTAGAACTTCATGCTCCTGGCTGGAAGGCTTGAGGAACATCCTGGCAATGCTCTTGCCATCTCTGAAGGTTACTCTGCAGGCACGAGGCAGCAAATCACCTTTGGAAACTACACACACCTTCAGCTTTAGAGAAAAATCACCTTGGGAGCCAGACATCCCAACTACCTTGACTGTGCTCCTACCAAACATGGCACAGCCACGTGAACACAGACCCAATGCAACCAATTGCTGATTGTATCAGTGCATTGCAATTGGGGCTGGTGATTGCTGGCACCACAAACCACCAGAGCGTCCCAGCACCTCAGTTCCATGCAAACATTCAGGCTGAGATGTGATCACTCTGAAGGCAATCAGTGTGCAAGATCATTACCAACCACCTCGTGCAGCTATACCTTGGAAAGTGACTCCATGAAAGTGGTATGAGGGTGAGGTAGGGAGGAAAGGAGTGTAGTGTTTATTTCCTTTTAACTTTCCATTTCATACGCATTCATTGACATGTCTGAACATGTTCAGACATTTATTCCCCTCCCCATTTACCCTTCCTCCAAATCCTTGTCCTACAAATTTTATTTAGGATCAGAAAATTAAGCTGAATTCATTTCTCTTTCTTATGCACACAGAGTAATAAAAAGACTTTGCAATCCAAATTCTGCACTTGTGTACACCTGCGTTAACCCCATTGTCCTCAAATTATTCCCTTAACAATGGCTGTGAGTTTGTACAGGTGTAGAACAAGCCCTGTAATTGGAATTTAACAAACTATTCCAACCGCAGAGAAAAAAAAAATAAAGAAAAAAAAGTGAGACTTCAGCTCACTCCTTGTGGCATTAGCCAACATATTCAAGGAGCAGGGGAAAAAAACCCAACAAAACAAAACACAAAACCAGATATTAAAGGTATTGAGGCATGTGCAGATGCTGGCAGGAAACTGGAGATTTCCAAATACTACCCATTTTCTACTTAGATCCACAAACCAGAGCAATAGCACAGAGTATAAATCATTTGCACCATTTTTGCAGTGTTCTCTTTAGCCTCCTTCCTGCTTTACCAAGTATTTTGCTTCCAAAATAAACTTTGTTAGCATCCTCATGGGATCACAATTTAGGCCATGATCCTACAAGTCCAAAAGCACAGACCTAGCTGGGCTGAAGACAATTCCTCAGAGGGCTGGTATGGAGGCAAGCCCAGAGCATGTGCAGGACTGGGGCTTTGCACCACCAGCTCCCAGGAAGGGAAGCACCTCCAAACTGCTTCTCCAGTCAGAAACAACACCAACAGCAGGCAGAGAAGCAAAACGGGACCAGGCAGAAAAGTAGGACTGAGGAAATGTCACACAACAAGAGGACATCGGCTGTTCCATGTTGCATCTCAACTGAACTCGACAGCAGCTCTTCAGTCTGAACTGGATTTTACACAGCTGTAAAATCAAATAAAACTTTCTGTTGCCGTCATGAGCTCTGGTTTGCAACCTCCACTTCAAATCAGCTTCCTCCAGCCCTCTTTCTCCACACACCAAGACACAGCCATGGTTAGGCTTTGTTGTGACAGATAACTTGGTCACAACAGTCTAGTGGGAAATGTTATCCAGCTGGCAAATGCATGAGTTTGGTGACTTTCTAGGGCCAGCAATTACTCCTAAGTGATGCAGAGTTACTACAGAGAACTCAACACTGAAGATATGCCCTGACCTGACAAATTACCAAACCAAGAAATTACCAGCTGAAAAAATAATGGACAAGGGCTAAGACTGATAAAGCCACGTTCAAAAGTGGTCCATCATTTGCAACAAGTACATTCTCAGTAACAATTAGCCCTGGTACAATTAGTACCACACTGGTACTCTTTCAGGATGGTAGACATCACAATTGGCCTGCAAACCATCAATGGTTGAGACAAAATAGCATCATCTAAAAATGGAGACATTGTTCAACCTGACCATGGCATTGTCAACCACACACAAACCCCCCTCTATGCTCCAACACTGCAGAAGCAATTCAGCATTACTTCGAGGAAAATCGACATCTCCCAACTCCTCTTTGCAACTCCAAGACAACTTCTCCATGATCAGAAAGCTCTGCCATGTTCATACATCATGCTCACAGAAAAGTCAACTGAACTAGAGGAGCATGTGCTGCTGAACATTAATAGACATTTTTGCAATCTCCAGGACAAGTAATTTTTCCATACCTTTTCATGTTAGAGCACAACCATGGGAAAAAAAAAGAAGTCTGCTTATTGCTAAAACATAAGGAGAGCTAGCCAAATTCCTCATCATCATTAAGTGGAAAGTAATTGTAGGTGGATGAAGGTTAAAAATCAAACTACACAAGAACACATGACCTCTGAGATACAATTTTCACAGCCATGACTATTTCCTTTAACAGTGTATCCATGATCAGCAGCAAGACCTTCCCTTACCCTCTGGTCCCTCCATAAATCAGGAATACAGTGCAGTTGCTGGCTGATGCCAGGTCTCCAGAAGAGAAGAAGGGAGGAGACATACAGCACTCACAGGGTGCCAACTAAACACCTGACCAGCCATGCCAGAGGTCTTCCAAGGCAATGTGTACAGAGAAACACAAGACAAGGTGAAGACATCAGCCTAAATGGCTCTTCTCTTTCCCACTGCTTTCAGATGTTGATGTGAATGAAGGGGGAAAACATAACACTGACTAAATGATTAAGTAAATTGGCCAAGGTTGCCAGCTCCAAACCTTAACAAAGTGGAGATCCTACATTATTTTGGGGAGAACAAATAAAAGGCAATCACAAAACCTAAGCAGCTATTTAAATGGAATTGAAATTACCAACATTACACCCAGGGTGATTACTTAGGAAACTCAGGCAGCTTGGTATTTTCTTTTCTTTTGAAGTAAAGGCATACAGGAAATTCAGCAGTCACATTTTCTTCCTTGGGCAAGAACACCCACACTGCTCACTCACTCATTCACTCCCATTTTTCTCTGTTCACTGTCTGACCAATAGGAGCCCAGACTGAGTCCTCCAGACACTCCTGCATCGTGCACAAATACAATCCTGATTTTTACAGTTTTATTTGGCTTGTTCACAAGACTCAGCCTCATGTAATCCACGGGCCTGATCCTTCTCCTAATAAGAGCAATGGCAAAACTCCAGCTGATTCAGTAGTTCTGCACAGACCTTGCAGCAGCAAGAGGAGGAATTTTAAGGGCCCAAGCCTTATCCATTTCTTGCTTCCACAAGTAATCCTTTTAAAAATAATGGGACTGCTCCTAAGAGTCAAACATGCACGACTGAGTAAGAGCAGAAACCAACTGAGAAATATTTGAGGCTCCCTCTCCAATGCAGCACAAGTGAATTTTCCCAAACATCCTCTTATTCTGGTAAATCAAATAACGGCACCAAAAAAACCACCCCAAAAATCCAAGCAAACAAACAAAAAAATAAAATCAAAATGCCTAAAAATCCTATTGGAGGCAGGAAGAGGAAACCTAAGTCCTTCTTCTTTTAAAACAAGGACAATCAAATGATGAGTAGCTGAAAATGTGGCCACACACACACACTCCTTCATATACACAGATATACACAGAGGCAGTTCATCAGAAGTGAATCACAGAGAGAAAGATGAATTTGAACCCTTTATCCCCTGTCCTTTATAAAGGCTGCCACTCAGTAAACGGAGATTGCTCTAATTACTGTGACAATTCTGCACCCCGTTCAAACAACTTTTGTGTTCTGGACAGGTTTCTCCGCGAGTTTGAAATTCTTGGCCTGAGAACCACTCTTGTCTAAAAGAGGTTTCTCGTTGCAAACGCAGAATGCAACACTAACAAGTTGTCCCTCTTTTCAGCTCCTTTCATTCTCCTCTTTTCCAACTGCCTGATTCAGGGCTTAATGGAAACTTGTCAAGGCTTTTCTTCCCACAAACCCTGTAGAGCCCCAAGGCAATCTGTGCACAGAGCAACCACAGGAATCTCATATTGTCAATTAAAATTGAATAGACACCTGATAACCAAGTATGCATTCAAGAATAATGTACATCACATGCACATACACAGATGTACCTGTGTAGCCAGTCCAATGCCCACATTTGGGCACACCAGCAGCACAGGAACTTATTCCCCTTTACAACTACCCAGGTATACCCAGGTTCTAGTTTTCACTTTTTCGTACCATATTAATTAAATTTAATTTCACATTTATGAAATTAAAAACAAAGTACTTTCAAGTACTGTAGTCGAGCAACAGAATACAATGAAAAATAAACTACATGTACCAAGCACTTGGCCTTTAATAACACTGGGGATTGTAAAGATATTTAGCTGCTATCCAAATAAAATAAGCTCTGTGGATATTCTTTACACAGTGGTTTGTGACCAATGCAGCAGTTATGTTTGTCACTAGCTCCTCTAAGTACTTTTTTTATTTTAATTGACACAGACATCAGCTACATTTTATGGTGTAGTTTAAGAATTAACAAAAATCCCATGGGAGACTATAACATAAATTGAAGTAAACCGAGACATTTGGTTAATAATAGTAAAAATCTCAAAGAACTTGACTTCCAGACAGACAACTATAATCTGTAACTCCTTTGAAAGGGAGAAAGCCTTCCTGTAAATGTCCCACGGAAAACAAAGATAGAAACACCGACTGCCATCTTATTCTTCTGATGTGTTCATTCAAGGTCATACCTTCCTTTAGATTCTTTAATATTGGCAAACATTTATAATAGACCACTTTCAACAGCTGTCTGTTCAGCCTGGGTGTAGATCAATGCATCATCTATATGCCGACTTCCAGACCTTGCCTATGTCAGAGTAGTGGTCCTGGTTTTATAAATCTCTTAAATCTAATTAAACCAATGCAAGCCTCTCACAGTCTATGCTCCCAAACCAGTTCACTCATTGAACCAAGTTAAAATTATTCAGCCTAGGGTTTAAAGCAGTTCCAAGAGAGCCTTTATTAAATATTAGTATCAGTTAAAAACAGAAATCAATGCAATGGCTTTTCTCCAGAACAGAAAAGCCCATAGTCTCAGACTTTTCCAGATCAGTATTTAAGGAGTCACTGATTCCAGTGGGAGTTCGGATGTGCTCCAAGAGGTATGTCGCCACCTTTTCTTGCTCTAATTTTCCCTTTCTTAAAATAGGACAATTTGTTTCTATTGTATCAATATCCAAGAATCTCTCATATTCCCAAAAGTCCCTTTGCAGTATTTTCAGATCAGCAATTTCTGTAACTTTATTACTTCCTACATCCTCCTTTTTAGACTGTTTTTGGGGGGAGGGGTTGGTTTTTTTTTAATTGGTTTTTTTTTCCTCCTGTTCCTTTTTTTTGCTGTCTTGGCTTCATCATCACCATTAGTGAGTTAAGCAGCAGAGAATTATTTTGTTGTATACAGCATCTTTCATGCCACAGATACTTGGGGAAGACCTACAAAGCTGTGAGACAAGTCAAGCATATTTATATATTCACACTTGGTAGCCATAGTTATGCAATCATACTTCCCATGGAGTCTAGGGCACTAAAACCTGCTCTGACAAGATGGGAGAACAGTTAGGTAGGACTGTGTCAGTAGGAAGAACAAAATGGTTCAGCCCAACAAGAGTGCCACCTGAATTCAGCCTCACTCCCCAGCTGAGTGCCTGCAGGAGTTTGGTACCCAAAACATCTGACCCCAAGAAGAAACTGCCTGCCCATCTTCTCCCCCCTGCACTTCCTTCACCAAGCAGCAAAGGCATTTCAAACAACATAAATCCATTCTCCACTCAAAGCCTACTTGGCTCCTATAATTTCTATCATTTTCCTGTCATCATTTCTTCTTTGCTGAAGCCAGCAGCATATGAGTCAGAGAACAATCATTAACTTTTACAACTTCCATACAAATCCACCTACTCATATTAGAAAAGCAGAATTGACATGCAACACAGCTTGGGACCAAACCCTGATCCTGCCAGGATGCTCCACTCTTCTGTGGGAAAGTCGGATACTGCAGAAGCAGGAGCTCATTCAAGAATGCACCACTGGAAATGCAACTTTACTTCCCTCCCTCCTCTTCCCCCCTCCAGGAGCAAAGGACTACGAAGAAGCAGCAATACATCAATATCATATTTAGTTGCGTTTGGCTTTCTCGATACCTTCATCCACTTTTGAAGAACTTGGCCAATTGGTTCAAGACACATGGGGCCTGATGCAAAGCCCTTCGTTATTAATAGAAGCCTTTTTTCCACTGACTTCAATGGATCTTGGACCCAGCCCAAGGAAGACAAGATTTCACAGCAGTAAGAGTGACACACATTCCCCGCATTGAAAAAAAAAATTAAAAGAAACAATACGAAGCATTTACGATGTCAGTCTGTATAGCACACTTTTGTTTGTGTTTTGCTTTTTTAAAATAGGCTCTAGGCTGTTGGATTAGTGCACCCAAAAAGTCTCTCTGAATGTGGAAGGAATCACAGGCAGATACAAAATGCTATGGTGAGATACATTAACAATCCCAGTACCTCCCTCAAGTAGGATCTAGAGGCATCCTCTACCACATTTGTTGTAAATTGCTGCAGCCACACTCTCAAGCGTCCCAGCACTACCAAACTCCTACAGTAACAGCTACAGTATTACCCATGATGAATTAATTTCTATTACTATGGCTATCACGTGCATTTTCATATGAAACCCATTGTTCTGGAACATTAATAAAAACCTCACTAAGTGAAGTAACATGGTACCTCTACATTTAAAGATATTTAAAATAAGCACATTTAGAAGAAAATTGCTAATATCTTTAGTTTATCATATATGGCACAGCAAGCAGAAACTCAGTTATCTTCTCAGTACATATTTATAGCATCACCCGTTCCCATTCATTCTGCATTTTCTTAGAGAATCTGCTGTACCCTACATCTGCAATTCATTGACTTTACAATTTACCACATGTTGAGATGGAGAGGTCTCAGCTCCATTTGAATCACTGCACAAATATGCAAGTGATTTATCGTTTTAAAACTAAAGACTGCAGAAGAACGACTCCACTTTTCCTGAACATTACTCCTTCTGGCAGACCATGAACAATTACAGCGCGTACTAATTAAGCTCTGTAAATGTGCTGTGCCCTGCTAATGCCTACCAGGCCTCAAATTTAGTTGCATGAAGCCAAACTTCAGCCAGTGACTTAACTCATTCAGCACTGCCCAGTTGCCTGAGCGTGACCCCACAAAGAATAAGGGTCGAGGGTTTAGCCAACCTAAAACAAAGGCGTGAGACTGAACAGATTTTGCCGGAAAGAATCACAGGGGGGAGATGCTGGAGAGGGTGGGAAGCAACTTGGGAATGAGAGGAACATCCTTGTTGATAACCTGTTAAAAAGGTACAATACCACACCAGCTTTGCAGTGAAGTACTGGGGGATTCAGATCTGTCCCCGGGGGCTAATAAGTCACAGCGCTCCATTGATTAGGGAAATGCATAAAACCGTCAAGAAAACTGCACAGCTATTTGTGGAAGAGCTGAATTGACAGCCACCTTTTTTTTTTTAAAGTCAGGCTTTACATGGCTCTAGAAGAAAAACATATGGCCAAAGGAGTGCAGCTTTCCACCACACACATAACCCTGCCTTTTTCTTAAATTAGTCTCCAAGCACAACAGTAACCTATGGGGAATCTGAAATCAACTGCTGGAGAAATTAAAGCTAAAAGTAATACCTAGGCATATTTGAGTAATCACATTATCTTGTTAAAACACACACACCCCCAGCACAGATAAGACAGCAGCACTTCAAATCTGACTGTCCACTCTAGCAAAGTGTGTGTAATGGGGGGTGAGCTGAGAACAACGAGCTTTGCTGAGTGAAGCACTGTTTCTTCTCGGGCCCCAGACTCTCCTGACACTTAAGAGTCAATCCCCAGATCCCAAGCTTACCCTCCAACCATCTATTCAAATGCTGGCGTTTCCCCCCCGCCCCCCTAAGTTTCTACAATTTCTCCTCACTGCTCCAACATCCCCTCCTTTGTCCTCCAATTACTCTCCGGTGGCCCCCCGGCTCTCGCAGTGCCTCCCCCCAGTTAACCCCTCCCAAAACACCACCCTGTGCACGTCCCCCTGCTCCCCTCCACGCTGACCTACCCATCCATCCCACATTGTCCCTTCCAGCAGGACACAGGGCTTCTCCCCTAAAAACTGCCTCTAACCTCGACATCTTCATTCATTCAGCGCATGTTTTCCCTTAACGTGGGTTTTTGCTGCTTGCTAAGAGGCCCTGTTTTATACACACAAACCAGTCTAATATATGTATTTCCAAGCATCCTCCTTCTGCATAAAACCTGAGGCAGTTTTTTCTTTCATCCCCAGCTCAGCGGTATGTGAGAAAATTAAAGGACATTTCCAGGTGTCATCTGTCTTTAAATGTTTGCTTGAGCCGGTATCTAGGAAATACTGCACAATACTGCTGAGACCTCTGTAAAGGACACGAGCTGTGCTAAACTTCTTCCCTCCTTCAGCCTGGCTGCATCACCCACTGCCCAGCCTCTACAGCACCACAAGCGTTAATTATAAACTTGGGAGCCTACGTAAAAAACAAAAAAGCACAAACATAAAGCAGCAGTTGGGAGGAGCAGCAGAAATATTCTTCGCTTTTAGGTGGGGAGAGAAAGGATTTCCCTATCTCCCCCACACACCCCCAGCACCACACTTCATCTCTCATTGCTTATAATTAGTGAAAGAAATTTGACCCACTGCCAGTGTCTGTGGACCTTGGATATTATAAGGCCAGCGTGGCGTCAAATATCTTAACATTCATAAGTGTTATAGGCTGTAAATAAACCCCGTGGATTTATGACCCTGCAGTGCTTGCCAGCAAACGACTGTGGCACATTTCTTTCAGCAGACCTGTCGAGGTGCAAGTTTGCCTTTGGTTGTAAAATTAACCATTTCCTTCACAAATGTGCCCAATTAAAAGTCAGAGTTTTAAGGCTTACTTACATATTTGCCAGGACATGGGACTAAGGAGACGCCCGGGGAACACAGCTTTAAACATCCCCCTAAACCACACAACTCCCTCCAAAGCAAAACTTCTCACAACAGCACCAATGTGCAAGGAAAGTGTCTGATTTCACCAAAAAGCCCTGAAAAAAACCCAAACTGACAACCCGACCGCTGTTATATTTCTACGTGCCTATCGCCAGCCCTCATTTTTGGCTGCTCTGAGGCTGGGGGGAGCAGGCGTCTCCCCCCAGGCTGTGCCTGGAGAAGGATCTCCTCCCTTCCCCCAGGATAATGTCATCTGCTTCCTGTGTAGGAGAGCATTTGCTAAATCCAGGTTGTCTCATACTTAACTGCCAATAATCCAACTTCCACATAACTCCCAGACAGCTGGGAAAAGGTCCTTAGAGTTTTTAGTCATGGTACAGAAACACACGTCCACACAAAAAATCTGCAGCTGTCCTTTTTCTCTACACCACATTTTTTCTATCTGATTTTGGGGCCCACTCATGAAAGTCTTGACAAATTTAAAACATTTTTACCTACATTCTGGTTTACAAGCGCCAGTGAAAGCTGCAACATATTCTTTTCCCCCCCTCCATCTTCAGCTGACAAATCACCACATACTTATTTGAACATAAAATGAAGGATAAGAAGGGAAAAAATAAACCACACCACCCTATTCAACATCCTCAGTCCCTGTATGAATGCATTCAAAAAACTTGGAAAGGCATCTACTGTATTTTTTTTCACTACAGATCAGCCACTGCTGCACCTATTAAAATTGTTCGATTTCCAAAGCAAATATTATTTTTAATGGAGTGCAGTCCTGCAATTATGCTCTACACTCAAGTAACAGTACTGCATTATATTGTTTTGCAAGGTCCCAGAAACACGAAACTTTTCTCTAACTAATTTTCATAGCCCCCTGAAGAGAAACTGATGGAGTAAGCGATGCAGCATTTGCTCCAGAATAAAATCTTATCAAGGAAAAAAAAAAAAGAAAAAGAAGTAAAAAATCAAAGAAAGAAAAAAGCACAGCATTAAAAATAAATCAGCTTCTTTACTGCAAATAAGTTAACAAACATAATCCGTCTGCCACTATATACCAGCTATGCTAATGCTATAGCAGAGTGATTCAGCAATCTACCTAATTAAGCACGAGGAAAGTTTCTTTATGGAGGTTCCATTTGATTTACACCACAGGATCATCAGTTCTTATTTAACAGCTTGTTTTTAAACAAGTCCAGAAACTTTATTAAAAGTATGTCTATTTTTTTTAACAAAGCGAATAATTTACTCTCCAATGAATAGCTCTGTATCATAAAGTACCAAAGTGCTGACATATTAAGTTGTATTTACATTATTAAACTAGTTGGTGGACGTTAATACTATAATCCATACTGCAGACATTAAACCTCAACCATAAAGATTAGTAAAGAATTAATATTGTCACATCGAGACTGAAACCTTAACACTCCAACCATAAATATTTCTGAAGGAGATGAAAAACAATTAGCATAAATACCAAAGAAGGGCAAGAACACCTGTTCTTTTTCAGGGCGATAAGCATTTTATTGTTCTCTATTTAAAATGTAATGACCTGTGTAATTACAGTAATATTACATTGTATTGCAAGGGCTTGGAATGTCACACTTTGAAAAGTGTTGTCAAAACAATTGGAGGGAGGGAAAAAAAAAAGGGACCACCATTAACCCTTCACACCCCAGGGCTCTAAAGCTTTTGTATTAGAAAGGATTACATTGTTTGATTCAGTAGATAAAGAAAAACATCAATTTTTTAAGGCAATTAAAAAAAAAAAATGTTCCTTTCTAAACATAAAAATCAAGGCGATGGGGGCTGCTCTCCACCACAGCTATTCTTAAGTCCCAAACTTCAGGGCCAAACATAAGCTTACCCCTACAGTCTCACTCAGCCAGCAACAACTTAGGGGAAAGGACGATGCAGCAGCAATAGTAAAAATAAGAGCATCCGCCAGCAGGGTTTTCTCACATCCCACTGCATCTACTTGCTTACCAAGCTCCAAATTTAAGCTAAAAATCAAGTACACCACTTCTATGCTTTCCAACTCTGAAAAGAGTCTCCTTTATTACCCATAACATGCAGCCACCCCAGTCCCTCTACAAGTGCAGAGATGGAACTGGTGCTCTCAGATGCATCACTTCATTACTATTTGACTAGACCTCTACTTAATAACATCTATTCTCATAAGCACGCCACAGTATTCTATCAATAGCAAGATCAGCATGCAAAAAAATCTTTGATTTTTAAAAATTAAATTATTCCTATCATTCTTGATAAAGCGTTCACGGTATTTAAAGCATTATCCTTGAGAAAAGATTATTCCTCATAAGCAGATTTTATGATACTTCATAATTCTTCACATTCCTGGAGCAGTAAAGGAGAAATTTTTGCCCACAAGTTTGCTCTTGAACAGACAATTAGAGGTACATTTAAAAAACACAGTAATTCTACTACACTCCCAAATAAAGCAACAAAAAAAAATTCCGAGAAAAAAAACCACAACAAAAAAACCACACCCACAGACTTTTAAGACTGTACAACAGCAAAAGGAAAAGAAAAACAATTTTGCTACGTATCTGCATCACCTCTTTACCTTGCATGCTCTGACACTCAACAAATATGGCTCCAGGAAAAACTACATAAATAAAAATAAAATTCATAATTATGCAGAACCATCTATACCTTTCCAACGCGTATTTAAAAATAAAATAAAATCAAACAGGAGAGAGAAAGATCTAGTTCATCTGGAATTGAAAGCTGGTACAGCAGAGAACTAGAATCCACCTAAAAATAGTGTGTGACAGACAACAGCTATCCCGCTGAATCTTTATAATATTCTGCTCTCAGGCCTAAATAAACAACTTTAATTTTTCCTGGCTATAATTAAGTGGCAGGCAAACAAACAAGCATACGGAATGTGAAAGAATAAGGTTAAGAAGATAGGAGAAGGTTGCTGGAGCCTGGATGTGGAAATAAGAAAATTGCCTATTGAGTGTGGAAATATCCTTTCAGAATTCATCTGATAACACAAGCAGGCCACCTGCTATACCAACGATAAACCAACCTGTAAGCTTTTGTACAGCACCTTTAATTCACACGAACCCAACATTCCTATGGAGGCCTTTTTTAACGGTGGGGGAGCAAGGGGAGGAATGCTCCAGAAGAGCTAAATGCTGAAGGATCCTATCCCCACATGCTAAGGGAAAAGGGATCTCTAATAAAGGTAATGAGGAAAAAAGAGCTGTAGCTGTTGTAAGAAAAACGCTTGAAGAAAAAGGCAGCAGAGGTGTGCTTCCTATTAGTCTGCACTTGGAACAGAGGAATGCATTGAAGGTAAAAAACGAGGGGAAAAAAAAAAAAAGGGAATACAAAGCTCCACAATTCGTAACAAAGTGATTTGGAACAAAGATTGTTTTGCCATCTGGATTCTGGTACTTATGGAATTTGGAATTTATCACCATCATCCATATACATGTGGGTGACCATATTAAAAAAAAAAATATAATGCATTCAGCCCCTGAATTCCCCTCCCCATCATTACAATTGCAAACTGCAGTCACCCCTCTGCTACTGTCCCAGAAATCACCTCCTCGCAAAAAGAGCCTCACAAGCTTCCAAAATAAAACTCTGCCACAGTCCTAAACATATGCAAAGTCAGAAAACCTTCCTCACAGCCTCCCTGTCACTCTACATTTACTAATCTGTGTCTACTGACGTTTTACTAAGTGAAAACAAGGCTGACCCGATGTTTAATATTTTAATGCTTTAAAACACTTGTAGATCTGATATACTGAAGTTGTCCAAGCCCTCAGTCATTAGTACGGCTTCAACATCTACCCAACAGTAGATCTATTATTGTAAATCGCTATCTCGTGTTACCACAAGGAAAAAAAAAAGTGTATAAACACACATGGTGATGGTGGGAACGCTTCAGACTCAGAAACACCCAGAAGAAACAAAACAGCAATGCTAAAACCATCAGTAGGAATCGGTGTTTGGAAGTCCCAGTGGATTTAAACATTCAAAATGAAAAATTTTTTAAACTCTTCAAAAAAGGAAAAGAAAAGGTGACACTTGAGAAATCTGATGTCAGAGCAGAGCACATCGTGGGTGACGCTACGAGACAAACCCACCAGCAGACCCCAAAGTTTCCTGGGATCTGGGCTGAACCTCGCTCTAGCTGTAGGCACACGCAGCCCTGCACCCCCCGCCAGTGAACCCCGAGTTAGGGGTGAAGAGATAAAAAAAAAAAAAGAAAACAAAAGCCAAAAAACCAACAACAAAAAACCGGACGCTTTCAGCAAATTGTTTTCCTGCCAGCATACTTCCAAGAGGAATTTTGCTCGACTTGTCTGATTATTTTTTGCGCTGCTGTTGTTGTTGCCAGAGCCAAGCGAGGCGAGTTGTTTCCGGACTCAGCCCTGTGCCCTGAGCGCGGCTCCCCCCGCTCCGCACCGGGACGGAGCCGCTCCCCGGGCACGGCCCCGCC
>VWYI01019895.1:99309-157344 GCA_013399455.1 Anthoscopus minutus | reverse complement strand
GGGGGCGCCGCTGGGGGGGCCGGGACGCAAAAGGAGGGGGGAGAGGTTGACCAAAAAAAAAAAAAAAAAAAAGGAAAAAAATTTAAAAATTGTGCGCCGTAGCTCAGAGCTGCGGGACGGGGGGAGCGAGGGGAAAAGCACTCGAACGGGTGTCCCTGACTCTGCGCTCCGGAAGCGCCAACTTTTACATTCTGGACATTAATAAACATATCATCCCCCCGCAGCCCGGGTTCTCCTGAAGGATGTTTGTGTGCCCTTATTATTTGGGTACATGTGACGGCAGGATGGTGCGGTGGGTGCTTTTTTTAAACCGTTAACATTTTTCATGCTACTCGTTGGAGGTAAGAAACTCCAATCATAATAAACACTAGAATATAGTAAAAGCCCCCTTTTTTTTCAGCAGCTCTTGGTCCTTGCATTTATTATGGTTATAACACGCAGAATGAAAATGTGTGAGATCACTCGCTGAAGATCAGATATTTCCAAATTATCTTATAGTAAGGCATGATGTTTTCTGGTCCTTGATGTAAAAAAAAAAAAAAAAAGAGAGAGAGAGAGGAGGAAAAGGAATGTGACTGCTAAGAAGTTAATTAGCATGGCAGGACGGAGAATCAAGGACTCCCAGACTTCAGAAGTAAAAAGTTGTGGTGGCATAAACATCACGCTGCTGGGGGGAATCAAAGCAGAGGGGCCGGGGTCCGGGCGCGGGGCTGGGGCTGCCCGGGCCGGCCGGGCTCTGCCTGCGCCGCCACAAAATGGGGAGCAGAGACATGCGGCCGCGAGAAATGGCATCTGTTCCCCGAATCTAACGTGGCCAGGGGAAGGGGAAAACAAATTGATCTTCGAGCAGTGACAAATTGNGGGGGGAGACAGTAATTTCAATGGGAATTAGTAAATTGCCTAATGGAAATGGTGTTTGAAAGCAAGGGACAGGCTGTACTAAATAATCCAAACATTCCTCCAGAAATCTAACCTGCTGCTCATGCTAAGGGTCATTCAGCACATAGGGTTTCCAAAACAAAGCCAATTTGTCATGCAATATTTAGAGTTTGGGGGTTTCAGCTAAACTGTCTTTTATAAAAAGAATAATAAAAATAATAATACAGAGATCGACAAGGCTAACACAAATTCTCAGGCATTAAAAAGTTCACATAGAAATTTGCATACTAAAGGGAAAGATGCAGACAAAATAGAAATAAAAAAATCACTGCAACTTACAACTTTAATATTAATCAGTAAAGCAGAAGTGGAGTGAAAGGAAGCATGAAAAGAAGTAAAACAAATGTGTACATTTAATCAGACAGGATTGCATAGGACACAAAGAACAGGGCTAATTAGTCTCAGCAGGTAGGGACTAACCTTCAGACTTCATAAATAAATAAGTCTGTGAACAATGTCTAAGTGGGAATATGGAGACAGAAAAGGGATTATTTTAAGACACCAAGTAAAAATATGACTAATGAAATACTTCACTGTTAACTCAATGTACAAATGCATTGAACAGTTTCTTTTTCCACTGATCTTTTGACTAACTTGCTTTTTACTTTCAGAAATTGTACTAAATAACTGCCTGTGGGCATGCACAACTCCCCATTTGCCCCTGATTATGTACTTACTGTCTCTGCAAACTTGTGCCTTGCAGAGTGACACCTTAACAAATATTCTCCATTTTTGTTTGCTTTTTGATTTTTAAGTGCCTTTATATCCCAGAACAATATGAGATTAGAAATACAAATGTGACAGACTACTATTTATTTTGCAGGGCCATGTGTTATAATTTGATCCAAATGAACAAAAACAGTTGCACAGTTTTGTTTTGTTTTTCTAAGATCTTTTTACAATCTGCTGTGGATTTTTCTTTAAACAAGCATGCTTTTGCTTCAGTCCTAGCATTGTTGCTAACTACTTAGCGAGCACCATCAGAAGTTAGTGTGCAGGACAGAGGCAGTTGCTGCCCAAAGCTGTTGCAGAAGAAGGGTTTGATTCTGTAGAGACACAGGCGTGAGTCACGTCACTGGCGGGTGATTTGTGGAGGTGATGACACACCCGGGCTACAAGGCAAGTGAAGTTACTCACATGTAAATGCTGCTAGAAGGGAGCCCAGCGTTGTTTGCCCCAGTGCCAGCTGGTGGCCCTGGGTGTGGAAGATGGCTCTGGAAGGGAGCGGGACTGTGCCCCAGCTGGGGAAGGTGTTTTCTGGGCACGTTTTTGCAGCTGGGCTTTTGCCTCTATGGTGGATTCAGAGGAGTCCTATGAATGGCCCAGAAACTGCTTTCGAGTTTTCATCAAGTCCTTCCTTTTGCAAGCTTGCAGGGATTTGTTTTCAAACTGCAGCCTAGAGCTAGTGTAGTTGTGAAGTTCAATGATTGTAGATGGTTACCAAACCACGTGGTTTAATTAATGTAGTACAAGTCACTTTGGATAGCTTGTGCATCTGATTTGTATCATTTCTCCTCATGTAACAATTTGTTTCACAGTTAGGGAGGTGAGAGCTCTCCAGGGGTCAATAGCAGCTGTTTAGTAGCTTCTCAGATGATACTTTGGATTAAAAAAAAAAAAAAGAAAAAAACCAAAAACAAACACTACAGTTAAGCTAGTCTATGGCACAAACACAATTTCTTGTTTGAATATGCAGTTCTAAGAGCTGGAGAGACAAAGCCAGGTGCTCCACATTCAAGAGATATCTTTCTTGCCAAAGCTGACCTCTAGCACAGATGAAGAAGTGGAAGTGCCTTTCTCCAAGCTTTTGTAACCCTCACCACTTGGTACAATTATACCAAATGCTGAGCTATGGGTTTGGTGACCAACAACGGTGTCACCATTTTACACTTTGGCCCAACAGTTTGGTGCCAGGGCTCCTGCAGCAGAGCAGCAGCAGTGAAAAAGTGTGTGAGGTTCACTGACAGCTCACAGTGCAATGAGCTGAAGAGGGAAGAGGTTGACCTGGGGCAGCCAAGGAAATTTACTATTTTGTGAAAAGTGTTTTGGAATCTGTAATGTCTCACCAAAGGCCCAAGCCCTGATTGGAGAAATATGGCCTGCTAAATGCCAGCTGGATCTCCTGGCTAGTGTTTACTTATTTAGGGTGAGTCATCTGTTTTCATGGTCTTCTCCAAGAGGTCCCAATGTAGGTTGCAATGTGTAAAATTCAAATTATTTATTTTGGAAAGATAAAAGGACTTTGGTTGACCAGGCTGGGATTTGAGTCTACAGCTCAAAGGAATCTGCATGTTTACAAATAATCTTGGATCATTAAATCTGCTCTGAATGTCAAAAAAAAAAATCAATATTGAAAATGTTCCAATAACTGGAAGCAAACACATCTGCCTAGTGTCTTACCAGCACTGGCTCTTCCAGAATTAGCAAAGAGGGGAAATTTTTTTCTAGGGCAGACGAGATGACAGCATGAAAACACAGAAACCATGGCTCTTGTCTGCAGTCATTTGCATTGACTGAAACAAGCACACGTGAAAATTCAAGAAACCTATCAAATGGGAAAATATCAACAAACAGCCAGATCATTGTGTTACTGCCAGGTTTCTTTGTGGCTTTAGATGTCACATGTGCTGACCAGGTCACTGTGTGCTATTTGATCAAGGAGGACTTTCTGTCTTCATTGGATGGGGAGACATTAAAAAATTGGTTCCAAAAAACTGCATGCATTGTTTTTCAAGCCCGTAACACAGCCTCATGTCTCTCAATCCATGCTCTGCTTCCCAAGTCATGCCTATTGCTCAGTAGGAACATCCCTCCCTTTTAGCACCTAAAACACAGCTGTACCACTTGCTTTTGTTAGAGATAATTCTGTCAAATAATAAAATCGTTAATGGGTAGAAATATGCATTCATGCAGGGATTATTCACACTTTATCATGAGGTGATATCAAGCACTATAGGAGTGAATGACAAGAAATAGGCTTCTGAAATACAGAGCCCTCCATAAATATACCATTTTTATTGACAACCCATCTTTTAACCCTAATAGTAATGGAAGAAATCCAATAAATGAAACATTTACTGCATAACTTGCCTTATTTTCGGGTGGTATCTGACTCCTTTCTAGCTGTCTCTAGAAGATGTTTTTAGCCTAATTTGCTCCCTAGAAATTTCACTCGCTAGAGTTATACATCTATGACGTTTTATTGCCTGAAGCCAAGTCTGAATAAGAACTTTCTTAAGATATACTTATCCTAATGTCAGCCTACAAGAACTGGGCTGCTTTAGTTTGATTTATTTGTGCAGCAGATATGGTGCACCTATATAGCTGGCCATGGCCTCAGACTGTCTATAGTATCCCAAACACAAACAAATATGTGAAACCAGCAAGTTCAGACATGGTTGGTTACAAGTAGACACTTTTAAACTAATCGCCTTAGATTTGTATTTATATATCTCTGTTTTCCAAAACAACCAAAGCAGTAGACCATTGCAAAACACTCTCATTTCACGGGAAGGGACTTGAGTGTAGGTGTCTATAAGGTCTGTATGTGGCCACAGGCACACACCAAGGACTAGCTGGGTGCAGTGTGCTACAACTGTCTAAGGAATACAGCTTGGCATTTACAGACCAGGAGCACAGAGGTCACTGGCTGAGATTGCAGACCACTGCCTGGCTGGTTCCCTGGGCTCTTTCTTCTGCTTGTTGCCTCTAGCACCCACTTGTGCAGCCAGTCAGTGCTTTGGAGCAAGAGCCTTCTTTTTCTTGGTGGTTTAGCTGGCCCCTGACCAGAATTTGTGCATGTTACGGGGAGGCAGATAATGCAGTGATAATAATTTGGCTTGCACTAATGCAGCATCAGTGAGAGTGGTCTTGTAGGTGAGCCATGGCTGAGGGCAGATGGTGGTGGGCAAGGAACCCAGCAAGCTGCAAGCCCTGAGCATGCCCTCAGCCAGAAAGGACTGCCCTTTCAACTGACACAGTAATTAGCTGCGTATGCATTTGTAGTCTGTTGCAATATGAGGTAAAAGGGATTCGTTTTGCAATGGTCTAGGAACATGAACATGAGCCAGCTGCATTCCAGCTGTAGGGATTCTGGCTGATGGATGACAGTAGTCAGCACAGGGGTAGTAACTTCTTAAAACAATCAAGTTGAACAGCATAAGATTATTTGATCATACCAAGCAACTCCAGAACCTCTCATGCTGGAAGGGATGTGAAGATGCCTTCACTCCAGCCTCCTGCTCAAAACAAGTTTTAGCTTTGAATTCAGACCCGCTTGTGGAGGGATTTGTCCAGCCAGGTTTCAAAAGCCTTCAAGGACAGAGATGAGACAACTACGAGTTATTCTTAGCGTTTATTCTTTCTGAATTTCATAATGTTCCTGGCCCATTCCTCCAGCCTCTCTAGGTCCCAGTGGACAGCAGCTCTGCCCTACAGCATGTTAATTGGACCATCCAATTTGTTGTCCTCTGCAAATGTTATGAGACCTCCTCCAGGTAACTGATTCAAATGCCAAAGGGGACATAGTCTTGTATGCATCTAATTCTCTTTCTATTCAGACTGTAATGTCCTAACTTGGGTGCCAAAGTTTCCTCTCCTGAAGCCTCAGGTTTGTGCTCTGCTGCTTGTCTTCTTCACTCCTGTCATCTTTGTGGCTCCTTGTAGTCACTACAGCCACAGCTGCTCTTGTTTATCACATCCCTGTCCAATCTTCCCTGCTTGTGAGCAGCAGATCCAGGAGACCACCACCCACCTTTTGGCCATCCACCATCTGTGTTATGAAGTTTTCCTCAACCAACTCGAGACTTTCTAACCCAATTTTGTCCTACTCTTTTGGTCTTTCTGCTGAAGTCAGAGAGGTAAAACTTTCCCAAGAGCACTGTGGGCTCTTACCTGGAGGCTTCTAATTGTGTGAAGACATGATTGATTTTGTCACCCTAATCAGATGATCTGTAACAAGCCCATTACTGTTACCCTTACTGAGTTGCCCTCAAGCTCTCAATCAGCCCATCTCCATCTCCTATTTCCATGTATTTGTGCTGCTCCTTCACACAGAAGGTACATCCCTTGCTTTTCTTCACTGCCTGTCTTTCCTAAAGCGGCTCTATCTGTCCAACTCAGACTTGTAGTCACAAGAATGATCCCACCATGTCCCAGCTGAGCTATCCTCAGACCACAGGCAAGTCAACACACTCCCTCGTGCCTCAGCTTTCTCTCCAAATCAGCCCACTTAGATTTCACGTTCTTCAGTGTGTCGCTGTCTCTGGCACTGTGTTTTTCTGTCCCAAATACCTCAGATCTTCAGAGCAGCCTATGGCCACCACCATAATGCAGTCAGTAAGGGTGACAATGGAGGCTGAGCAAGAGGAGGTAATTTTGGGCTAAGACAGGAAGTTTTAATTTAGACTAGGAAGGTAATGAGTACTGCATTTCCTGCAAGGCCAGAGTTAAAACACCCAGCCTAAATCTGAGGCAGGTCTGCAGGCTGGATCCACATGTCCACATAAAGCGCACTCCTCTCAGGAGCCACCAAAGGCAGATTTTCATTTTAGAGAAAACTACAGGAATGTAGGGATTTTCCTCCACGGAAGCAGTTGTTACCAGTGTTTTGTACAGAGCCATCTCTTGCCACTGCATATGCAAACAACCTCCTGACACTTGAAGCTTACAATCATATTAATTAATAGTTGATCTATTCATGCATAAACAAAGTAAAAAGGCTCTCCAGAAAATCCTTCTTAACTTCCTTGAGTACTTCAATAGCTTGACCAGGCCATTTGTAATAGAGATATTTACTCCATTTTACTATTTCTTAACAAACAATTTTCTGATTAATAATTCTGCTTTAAAACTTCTTTTGGTCTTTCCTTTTCTTCCTCCAGCTCCTGAAGCATACGTTTTCCTTTTTTTTCCTCCTCATTTGGCAAAGGCCCCCCAGCTACATCTAGCAGTTTCAAGTCAGCCAAGGAGATAGACAGAGCCCTGCTGAAGGGGCAGAGCAGTCTCCCTTTGTAAAATATGCTGCCATTTATCAGCAGACAGAGGTTTTTCTTGCAACACGGAATCTGAGCTAGCGCATACCAAAAGAGTGGCACTGGAGACTTTGTGGTTGGCTGTTGTTTCAGGCACATTCAGCGTTTACATAGCCTGAGGGCATAAATGAGCAGGCAGGAGGGAATGGACAGACCTTCCTACAGCACAATTAGGTGACAATGAGCTATCTAAAACAATCAGGATAGCAGCAACATCAAGTGCTTTCCCTGAGTCTCAGGAGTCCTCCCAAGACTTATTGCATCAGAGGCTCTGTCTATTGCTGGTGCCTCTAGATGGTGTCTCTGGAGAGATGCAGTTGTCAGGCGCTCTGGAATAGGATCCTTTCTGGGAAACTTTCTGCAGCCTGAAATATTGCAATTAGCTCCAGTGGAGCTGTTTTCTGAGCTTGATGTCCTTACTTAATGCAGGATCCCTAGGAACAGAAGAGATGGACCTGCAGGCACTACAGGAGGCATACATAAGGGGGATAATTTACAGGAGTAATTCCAAACATCCTCCATCTACTAGATTGGGAAAAGAAAAGACAGTAGGTCTCAGGACCTTTCTGCTCTGGTTCTTCAAGTCAGTTTTTCTTGACTTACTTTCTCCTTCATAAATCTTGCCTCAGAAAAAGGGAAGCCAGGGAGCTGCTCTCCTGCTCTTCCACTTTGGCTCTCTGGATCCATTAGCTCCTTCCAAGGACCCTAATCCTACTGAGCTCTGTTTTACAGGGGAGAGATCAGAAAGAAGGTTGCAATTTCAGACTGAAAGAGGTGTAAGATTGTGATCAGCACCTGTCCCACAGAAAATGCACCGTGTTTGGATTTCTATTTTCTGTTTGGTAGATGTAAAATTCCACTGGAGACTATTCTGTTTAGTTAGGGAGACACAAAGGACAAGGGTGGGTCCTGCATTCACAAGAAAAAACCCAGTGTGTTTTGTCTGCTTTTTTACCTGAAGCTCAAGTCTATCATTCACACCTGCTCCATTCACTTTTTTTCAACAACTCATGGTTGTACAAGAACCACTGTAATTTTTAAGGCAACAGCACCCTTAGGACATCTCCTGCATCTGTGGGAAGACATAATCTGGCATTCAAGGCATTGTGGTAGAATTGGCATCACCACTGTTTGCCTGAGGCACCATTTTCTTTCTGTGCCTTGCCAGCCTGCTAAGCTTAGCCTCCTTCTCAAAGGCAGGGAGCTAAGGCAGTGCTTCTGCCAAAGAGGAATGAAGAAGAAAGCAGAGATTACATAGATAGAATAACATTGGCCTCTAGATTTCTTTGGTGGCTTGGACTAGAGAAATCTCTGTTCAAAAGACCTGAGAAAACTGTGCCCATGGTTATGAAAATACACATGTCCTCAGGCTTGTTCTCTTTGTCCCTCTGACCTAAAGCAATCTATGTCCAGGCAGGAGTGGAGAACATAGCTAAAACAGCACATACAGCCCATTTTGCATACTTTCCTGTGTCTCTAGAGCTAAATGATTTATGACTGAAACATTGACTGTTGCACTACAGGACAATTACAGGAAAGTTGGCAAGGGAGCAATTTACCATCTTATAGAAATATGAAATTCCTTCCTTCCTCCTGATTCTGAACCTGACAAGTGGCAAACTACCTTCACTGTCTATGGAAGGATAATCAAAAGCTCGAAGAATCAGACCTTAAGTTGTTCTTGTCTGGGCAAATAAGTGCTGTTGTCAATGACCTCCTATAGCCACCTCAGGCCATGCAGGGAGCTTCTACTGCGCCTCAGGTACTTGATATGCCCAGAAATCCTGTTCCACCAATTAGGTCATGTGTGCATGAATCTGTTACCAAAATCCATGAGATTCTTGCTGTGCACATATCTAGTTGTTTATGTTATTTATGCTCTTTTGGTAATGACTATTTTTATTAAGTATACTTGCAGTGTTTAGCAGGAAACATCAATGTTAGTTTTGATATAGCACAACAATATTTTTAAGAGTATGTCTGGGGTTTTTTTCTGCAAGCAGATGCTATTTGAATCTAAGCATTCCTTTAATACAAATAAATAAAAGTAGGATTTTTAGGAGATTATTGTGATCTTCAGCTCTGAGGTCCTGTATTACAGAGGTCATTGAATTTCAACAAGTGGTTCCTGCCATGAGTCTGTCATTTCTAGCTGAGCTACAATATTTCATTTGGAAAGACATCTGACCTGGTTTTAAATATTTCAAGTCAGAACTCCCCTTCCACTCTAGGCAAATTTTATTCCAGCAATTGTTCATTACTTTCTCTGGGGAAAAAAAAAAAAGGAAAAAAAGAGCACCGCAATTCTATTTCAAACTCATTTTCCTCTTGTTCCAACCAAATAATACTATAAAAGAGTATCAACTTGTATTGCCTTTTCCTCACCATAGCTTTCATTCCTTTTCCTGCTGCTCTGTGGCCCATGACTGAACAGTTCCTCTTGCCTTCACATTTTCCTCCCTGGCAGCAGTGGGACACCACAGGCAGAGGGCTCTGCTCATGTTTTGCATATTGCAGGATAAGGCAGTGGAAACAAATTTGAAGATTGTCTGCAACAGTAACGCATCAGAGAATATTTTGTCTTGCCTGGCCTTAAGCTGGTCGTCTGAGTGGCCTGCAAAGTTAACAAAGAGGCTCAAACAGTGGCTTATCCCAGCTAGACTAAAACATCCCCACCGTGCAATGCCTCACCTTGCTATGGTACCTGACTTCTCCATTGACTGCAGCCAGTGCCTGCAGGACTGGCAGAGACTACACACAGAAGCTTTATATCCCTACAAGCTGAACTTCACTTCTAATGAAGATATTTTGTTGAGGGAAAATGTTACTAGCTGCCAACAGAAAATGTCTTTGCATATCCTAAATTGATTGTCTGGAGTATTAAGCCACTGTACAGTACACTCCTATTTGCATTCCATAGTTGAAATCTTGACCATAAGGCCTCTAATGGATAGACATTTCCATTTTTTAATAAAGAAAGTACAGAGATTCTGAGAGACAGACATCCAGGAACTCTGGTTTTAAGAGAAATGCCAAGATCGTGACATTGGGGATACAGTCTCTTGAACTGGTACCAACATTAATTCAATAGCATATGTGATATTCTAGTATAGCTTTGACCAGAACTTATAAAAGTTTCTGGAAAATCCTTCTGGATTTGCTTTTTTTAACAACACAGAGTGCTCTTGTTTTACATTCTAAAAGATTTATTATGCTTGTTTTTCATCAGAGAGATATATGAAGTTTAACTTTCCCTAGTTTTGTTGGCTGACAATCTCACCTCTTTTATCTTGGCTTCCTGGAGAAAAGCAGCTCACCTCATCATGCTGTAGCATTTGTAACCATAGATTAACTTCAGCTGAATGTGATAGGAGATGGAGACATCAGCAAAATGTTTATGTCCTCCAATTTAATGGTTGTTATAGAAGTCCAGCTTAGCACCCATGGGAGGGAAGGTCCATAGGAAAAGGGCAGTGTGGGTGGCAGAGAGCAGCGAATCCATGGGGAAAGGTGCATGGAGAACAGACTGCCCAAGTCCTGCTGCTCACCACCCTGCTCGTTCAGTGTTAGTAGTGCTGTGCTCACACACAGATTACACTGATAACTTCTTCTCCCACCTACAAATATCAAGTCCTTTTCCAGCTAAGATCACATTACATGCCTTCCAGTTACAGCCACTTCCACTACAGGAAGAATTATTAGGGAAAAAATGCACAAATTGTTGACTGCCTTTAGATTTTCTTTTAATTTATTCTTAACTCAATTTTATCTTACAAAAAAAAGAAAATAAACATATTCACACCCACCATCCTCCCACAGACCTACCAATGGTCTCCTATGCAGAATTTGGGGATTTCTGTGCAGGAGCTCATCTTGGAGTTTGTAGGATTCATAAGATATGGGTTTTTTTTAATTTTTTTTTTTTCACAAAAGCTTTAATGGAATCTCCCAATTTACTCCAAACTGGCAGTGTAGACAGGGAAGTGATACTTTGCCTGTTGTAACACACACTTCAGCAGGACCAGCTCGTACATCATAAAGCACCACTTGCCTTATCTGTGCTGGAACAAGTTGCTCTAAATGCATGAACTATTCTAACAAAAATAGTGCAGACTTATCTCAGTATGCACTGGGGGAACTCTCACACGTCCTGATGGAAGGGCACAAGGGCTGAAACTTTGATAATGATTTAATCTCATTTGCACATTTCACAAGGTTATAGTTAAGAGCAAATAAGCAAAACCGGAGGATTTTAACAGTTCCGTGAAATGTGGCTTCCCAATTTCTTCAACTTCTGATCTTCACTTAATGGGTTGCCCTGCTTTTTTTTTTTTTTTTTTTTTTTTTAGCACTCCAGTGGCAATGTAGTCTGCTGTGAAAGATAAGACCTATACCAGCAATGCAAACAAGCAGAGAAGAGATAGCTTTGACTACAATTTTTAAGTCTTTATATATTACAAACAAGCACCACACAAAACAAAAAACTACAATGAGAAAACTAAAAAAAAAAAGGGACAAAAAACCCATAACATCTAGGATGCAGTGACTTTTATATCATCCAAAGAACAGGGGGAAAAGCCTGATTACACTTTAAAAAGCCTTGGTAGTACTGAAAATACAGCAAAATCTTACTTGTGAAACAGCAAGGCTCAGGCTTCCTGTGCCTTCAAATCTCCAGATCTCTGTGCCCACTGTTTACACTGACAGATCTACCACTGCCAGAGAAGAATGAAGGTTAACAGTGAAGTTGGAAATTCAGTGTCCCAGGTGGAGTTTCCATCTGTTCTTGGGAAGACAATGATCCTCTCTGTCCCTTTTCTAGCACCTTTGCAAATTGGAGGTATTGCTGGTCGAATGGGTGAGAGGTTTGTAGTTTAATTAACTTGTAAGGTCCTAGAAAATGTTTTCAGTCTGTGACCTACAGACTCCTGTTACCTTTACTAATAAAAGGTTAAGGAGAATGGGTTTGCAGATGCTATGGAGCAATCTCTGCATATGGAAATGCTAAAGGGGACCATACTTTTAGCTGGAAATTTGTAGGGGTCCAAAAATCAAAAAGACTGGAAAAAAATGTGGCTTAGATCTTGTCTGTTCAGATGAAAGAAATTGCTGAAGACTGAAGTGTAGATATGTATTAATATATCATGATATTGTAACTAAAGAGCATTATACAGCAGCACAATATTATAAAATAGTTCCATCTATTTAGTCTCACAGGGATGTAGCAATAAAAACATAAGAAATGAAGCCAGACTGGGCTGTTTACTTTTAGCTCCTGATTTCTAAAAAGCGCTTTATTTGCAATAGGTGGTTGTTAATTTTTTTTAAAATGGTATCCTTGGAATTTTTAATCAGAGTTAGAAAACAGCTCCACACACAGGTTTGTTTTAAGAGTAATAGCTGTGTATGATATAGGAAGCCCTACAGTCATGCAGGGCATCTTAATATGATACATGTATTAGAAAATATTGCACAGATGCAATGTGGACCCCAAGTGTAAAACTCACATATATTCTCTCCTCCTCCCTCCCTCTCTCTTTCTCTCTGTCTTTCACTTGTAGTTTCTCTCTATATTTGTTAAAACTGAAAACAAATATGTTGTCACTAAACCTATATGAAAACCAAAACCCTCCATATTTAAAATTGTGAAGTCTAGCACAAGAGAAGGAGTACATTTTGGGGGAGGGAGATAGTAGGATTTTTTTTTTTCATATCAGCAAAAAATATTGGAGGTAGATATCTGTGCAGTTGCTGAGCTTTTGTGTTCTGGGGCTAGGAGACTTGAATATTATTAAGGGATCAGTCACAAAGTGCATCAATCTGGCATGTACCAGAGCCAGATATCTATTTGCCAGAAACTGGAAAAAAAAAATCTCAGCAGGCTCACAGTTGAAGAATGGTGGACATTGCTTTGATTCAAGAAAGCCCTGGCACAGATATCTTCCTGGATATGGATAACATAATGGACTTTGGGGAGCATATTAAGTCGTCCCCCCCCCGCCCCCGTGACTTGCTAGCAGCTCTGGATGTGAATTATACAACTCTGGATTGGTATGTTAAGGACTCAACAATTTCTGTCTGCAGCATTTCCAACCTCTGAGTGAAGGATTGGGTTACTTTCTTTTTCCTCTTGGTTTGATGGCAAATTGTGCTATGCTGGGTAGTACTTTTTGGAAAGTCTGCAAATAAAAGAAAATATAAATTAAGGAGAGGGTGGAGAGAGTGACTATGATACACTGCATTTAATATTTCTCTACAACAAAGTCACACTTGAAGGCTGGCTTCTTTATTTATACTGTTTGTTTACATGATCCATGAATGCTTGTGTCCAGCATGAAATAATTTTTGCAGTGGCTTCAAATGAAAATATGTATTCACTGAAACCAGAAAATTAACTGGGAGCTCACCACTGTACTGAGAGGCCCGTTCAGACTCACAGCAACCCAGCACCCAAGGGCTCATTAGAGATTCATCAGGAGGAATCTGCTTGATTGGTTCTGCTCTGGCTGAATCTGGGCTGCTTTTCCTGGAATTCAGCTGCAAAGTACAGCTGCATACAACAAATATGTTGGATTTTCGATACCTGACATCAGTTGGGGACTGATGCTGACTGACAGGTGGTGGCAGGGCAGGTGAAGACTTTTGAGAGGTTTCCTGGCTCTATTTGGTTTTAGGATCAGAAATTTTTCTTGATGACAGGACTTGGATTTGATTACTTGAGTTTGATCATGTGTTCATACACATTACATGAAATTTTATTTCCTTGTAAAACTAAAGTGTTTTTATTCGTACTAAGTGTGATATGCACAAGGCAATGGAAGGCCACATCACTTTCTACAGTATCATTTGTATGAAAAAATTTCAACAAAAAATACAGAAAATATGAATAAAGAAGGCTTCCCAATCTGTGTACAATGGAAACAAATTATTTATATTGCTCTGTGGATACTTTGCTTTCTATCCCTCATTTCATAGACCATTATTTTGTATTTCATGCCACACAGACCATCTCTTAGCCATAATTGCTTAACATGTGAAAAATACACTATTTGCTTATGTGAGAAAGTAGCATTTGTAAAATAATGTTATTTTTTAACCTAAACACTTCTTCCTCTTTCTTCTAACAAAAAGTCTGGCTGCCTGTAGGAGCACTGGGGATTGACAGCTTGGAGTTGGAATGTCATGACTGGACATCTCCCAAACAGAACACCCATTCATGCCCCACAGACCACTGGGTTTCAGAAGCTGTGATTTTATAGCAACAGCAAAAAAAGGTCACTTTGCAGATGGCTTTTAAAAAGAGATGACCAAGATTCTGGATATTTGAAATGTTGAAGTGATGATAGGAATTTATGCTGGAAAAAACATGGATCAAAGAATGACAGTGAAAGAAGAAGGACTGGAATTATGGGTACAGAGAGCACAGGAGAGGAAATCTTGGCATTTTACATTTCAAGCTGTTTAACTGCCAGACAGGTGTGATTTACCTGGAATAATTTCCCATAAGCATCAGCGAAAAAACAGTATGATGTGTAAGATGACAATTAAGAGATTTATTTTGCATGATTGCACAGGTATCAGTGAAGGGCTCGGAGTTCTATCATGAGGAATTGTTGTAACACACAATTTAGGAGCACTGTGACTGTACTTACAAAAACACTGGACAAGCAAGTTCCACTGCTCACCCCTGGCTGCTGTCATTGGCTGAAACAATCAGAGAATATCTCTTTTTAAAGCAGTCTCCTCTTCCGTCACTCCACTTGGTCTCCCATGTGAAACACCTGGGCCATGGGGGTGCAAACACCAGCAGGGATAAAATGGTCTTTTAAGAGAATTCTTTAAGGCTTTCAGGTCTGATACTCATAATTTACATGAAGAAAAAAAAAGAACTTGGATGCTTATAAATTCTGTCAGGAATGAGGAAATCTGTTAGCAGCTGAAAGTAACTACCTGGAATTTTAAAAAGCAGTAGTTTTCTATCTTGTTCTGTCGCAGGGTCATTGAAAGTCAGAATCTGAAAGATCTTATCCAAGTAGATTTTCCCCATCATCCTGGAGCCCATGGGCCAAGAGGGATGGTTAGTGAGTTGGATTATCCTGTCCTCGACACATTATGCAGCCAGGGAGAAGGGCAAGCATTCCAGTGGGAGGGACACTGCCAGGCAGCCTTTGTGGAGGTGGATTTTTGGCAATAAGAACGAGTTGGAGAATAAAGTGCAGCACCTGTGATAATGAGTCTTTTAAATCATTATGTCTGAACATTCTTCTCAGCCTGTTCAAGCCAAACAACGCCATTCAGCACAATATGTCTGAGGAAGAAAGCCACATATTGTTCTTCCATTTGTCTTTTTATTTTCTCTCTTTTTTTGCAGTAATATATTTTTTTAAATTTAAGAACACATTATGAAAGGCTCAATCAACACAGTAAAAGAACAAGTCCTGCAAACCCTCACACATATGATTTTAATAGGTGTAGATATGTGAACAAGGATTAGTAACACTCAGCCCTTGCTTAGCATTACTGTGTGGGCTCAAGTTATGTTCTTGCTGTGAATTGGCAATGAGACACAAAGCCTTTCGCCTCTAGGGCTATGGTTCAAATGCAGCCTGGGTCATTGGTGGCTCTACACAAAATGAGGGGGCTGTTTCTATCCAATTTCACTCTCTCCCTGTTAAAAGACAGTAGAGAATTCAAGGTCAGAGTGATCTCAGAGTCTCTCATCTTATTATGAATTGTTATTTTTCACTTACTATGCTATACTACAGAGCTTGGAGGCTTCTGCCAAGCGTGGGGCACGTCACACTGGTTGCTGTGAGAACAGGTGCAGCTCCACTTATTTACAAACACACTCAGTGGAAGAGGAAGATGAGCATAAAGAAATGAAGCGACACATCCAAAGGACAGTGGCAATGCCCAGAGCAGAGAACACCTTTTCCCACAACCTGACTGCACTACTTCCTTCTCCACCTGCAGCTGTGGGCAAAACAGTGACAGGAAACAGTGTCCTTGGACTTTTGCTTCCCAGCAGGTAACCTGCATGGCTGTCAACCCAGCAGAGTTTATGATATTTTTTTAGTGAGGTGGGGATAATATAAAACAAAGTGTGTGACAGATGAAATGCATTAGCCCCAACAATATTAATGGATGATAATGTATACGGTAGATCATTTTATCACACCATTTACATGTAAGTTTGTTTGGTGTATTATTTTTGACACAGTGGAAGATTCATAGATCAAGAGAATTGGTGTAACCCAATTTCATATGTTTTGTTGGATCTTCGAACAAAAGTGGATGCATTTTGAGTATACATTAAGCAAGTGCTGCATTAAGAACTTCCTTGCGACACCTGGCACCTACTTTTATGGCTTATTTTGTCAGATTGTTTCTTCTATTCAAAGATTAATTTTCCCACTTGCTGAATTTGTTAAATCTTTGAACATTCCAGCCAACGAAGAGGTTTTCAGATCTGAGTTTTCTCAGGATTAAACACTTCTGTAATGGAAAAAATGCTACTCAGTCAATACAGACAGACTTGTTTGAAACCTAGCATTAGCTAAACAAAAAAGGTTAAGCTATTTATAAAGAAAAATCCCGAATTAAATGTGCCCTGACTTTCAAACATGCCATCGGTAACTAAATGGGCATTGGCTCAAGCACTTTTAAAAATACTATTTTATGCTCATTTAAAATTTAAAGCAAATGCTTGCTTATCATATACATGGTTTAAAATCAATGCCTATGCTGTTCCCTAATGCAGAAGAAAGATGTGACACCCCTTCCTAAGGAAGGAGACACCATCCTTGCAACACTTTTGGTGTTCAGTCTGCTCTCTGCATCAGGCCAGTGCTGTGCAGACCACCGAGGGGGAATCTCCCTTCAAGCACATCCCCGTGTCCATTGCAGGGCTTCTCCCCACACATGTGCATACCCTCGCCAGATTTGTCAATTCACACAGTTTTTATCAGTCATTCCCCTTGGCAATGATAACACAGAGAAAACTTCCCTGGGATTTTCTATGAGCTTTAATTAGAGATGAGGTGCTGGCATCCTCAAAGCATTCCAGAGTCCAGGTTGTACCCAGTGGCACAGCTGAAAAGTGGAATAGCTGTAGGATACACCAGGTGCCAGATCCAATATCCTACCTGTGAGGCACACAATCACCAAGGTTTCAACCCAAACCTTCTACTGTGTGCCTGGCAAAGCTCCTGCAAAACTTCCTGCACGCTCACTCTTCATCAGCCAGACTTGATGACATCCCAAACCTCAACTCAAACATCTACAAGCATTTGCTGACTTCTGTAAAGTCCTTACCCAGCATACTGGGATTTTTGCCATTTTTAACTTGGAGGCAGGATTCTAGTGATTGTGTTTCTCTGAGACTTCCGGGCCAGATTGGAAAATTCCAAAGCCTCAAATACTTATTTGGGTGGATTTTTCTGGTTCTGGAGGAGTTCTGCAGAGGGCTGTGGGATGTGAGAAGGGAGGCAGAGCAGAGCTGCTGGAGGGGGCTGGTCCCTGGTGTGGCAGTGGAAACACTGGCTGCCCCCCTGTCTTGGCTCTGCCTCAGGAGCACTAAAGAGCCTGCACACAATTACAGACAAGCCTCCAAACTTCTTCAAGTTCACTCATTTAAAAACTCGAAAAATCAAATAAAGCCCAGACAAATGAACAAAAAGACAAGACAAATACTTAAAGAAAATGAAAAGAATAAAGGATTTAAGGCTATATCCTTGTTACCTTTGTTTCTCCTCAAGGAAGTAATATTTCTTGATCATCAAGATCCCTCTTCCTTAATAAGGTAAAACATCCGATTATAAAGAACATTTTTTAATAAGAATTCAGGGACATTTCTGGGCTAGTTGAGAAGTATGAAAGTATTTAACCTCAGTTCAATGGACTGCCCTTTATTAACATTTTTCTTCTAGTGCCACTCACATAACTGCCCTTTCACAAGCCCCGTCTCAACCATTTGGTACTTATAACTTGGTTTTAGCCAGAGGGTGCATTGCAGAATACAAATCAATCATTGACTTTATTTCTTGTGACTAAAGGATTTCATAGACAGTATTTTTGTGGACAGAGTTACCACTAAGAAAACAGCGCTTAATGATTAAAGTGTGTCCATTTTTCTCTCCATTCAGCGGTGAAACTACCAGAAGTGCTTGGAAGCCTGTTCAGTGAGTGATGTGGCACTGACAGTGCAGCACACCTCAGCTCAGCTGAGCACATGCATATGTAAACAACTCTGCTATCAAACACTGTGCCTTGTCAAAGATTAAACGTGTCTTTAGGGAATGGGAACAGTGCCATGCCAACACCTTGGCAATACAGGCCAGGTGGCAGGACACTTGGCTTCCCATCAGTTTGTCACAAGCCTCCCTTGGAAACATTCTTCTGGAAACATGAGAGTGTCCCTGTCGTGGGTTTCTGTCCATTGGCTGCTCCGGGTGAGCTGCCAGAGCTCCATGCATTGCCAATGTTAGCAGTGCTTTTGTCAGGTGGACACTTGCCCACTAGGAAATGGATTGAAGCCACCCACCTACTTCAAATGTGCCATTTTCTGAGCTCCAAGTGCTAATGAGAATTAATGACATCAAATCTGGTCTGGTCTGGAGTCTTGTAGGAGCTGTATCCGTGCTACCCTCTGCCACCTTTGAGGGTTCTGTCCTGCCTCTCAGTACATAATATTTGCAATAAATCTCCTTAATGCAAGAGGAATGTAGTTGTATTTATACACGGCACAGGAAGCAGAGCCAAGCTAGAACAGAGGGTAGCTACTGCATTTTAACTTGGGAAATTAAGGTGAAGTTGATGAAAAAAACTGATGAGGTTTTGCTGTTCATGTAGAACAGCCAAGTCTTATCCCAAAGACTCACATTCAGCTAAGCGCATTTAGCTTTTTCTGCTATTGGAGGGTGTAGAATGGATACCAGCTGCACCTCTAATGTTTTGGAGGGCTGGCACTTCCAGAATGTTTTGTAAATTTTAGCTCAACAATTTTGACAGAGCACCAATTCTCAGGCACGGTGATGAGAAATTCTGCAGCCCAGTGGACATGCACTAAACTCTGTCCCCCAGCCATGGGGCACAGAAGAACTCTTTGAAATAAAAGGCTCTTCTTGCAGGGCTCTTCCCTTGCCAGTCTCCTGATGCCAACACTCATTAACATCCCAGGGCAGACGCACTGTACCTGGTACATTTGGATGCACAGCCAGTGCTCGCCCTGCTTGGGCACACCAGAAACACTCAACAGCAGCCAAGAAAAACAAGGAGAAAGAACGTCCATTAGGAGACACTTTGTAAGAGTTACAGATTCCCATAAAGCAGGACCAGGTTTTGAGGCTGAATCCTTGGTTTTCTGTCTCTTGCTTTGTTTTACAGACATCATCTCAGACAGATTTGCAACACTCGACAGGCAGAAGTCAGTAGATTCCTGATCTCCTTCATGTCAGTGAGTTTTGCTGCTAGCACTCACGGAGCCAAGATTTCATTCCATTTCAGTACTGGATTAACTGAGGTACATAAGGCAACACACTTGCAAATAAAGCCAGTGCATTGGCCTCTGTTTTTCTAGGCACTCTGGTGACACATCACACGGACTCAAAGCGTTATAGCAGGAATATGAGATTTAGGCCTTTCAGCGAAGAAGAAATGCTGTGGGAACAAATGCAGTAAGAAGCACAGCTTATGAGAGATGCAAAGCAGGTTAACAATAACTGACTTATCAGAAGAGAAGACACATCTGGAAGCAGGTGTGAATATCAGCTCTCAGAGCTGGAGGTAGTGAATATATACAATACTCAGCTAGAAGAAATTTTAGCATGACATTAAAAAAGCTCCTTTTTTTTGTTGCTGTTTTCCATCTCTTTTGTTGTTTTTAGTTACTAATCTGAACTGCATAATAATTTCTCAGTAATCATGTAGTTGGACAGTTCTGTCTAAACCTTAGGGTAGCGTACAATGAATTAAGACACACACACACACCTGCAAACTATTCAAAAATCCACAAAAAAAATTTTAAGTAAATACATCAAGGAAGAAACTGGCCTCACCATTCAGTCTTCCACTGCTGTGTCTTAAATGAGCCAAGAAAAGAGCCACAAACTTTGGTTCTTGGAACCAGCAGAATGTTTCACACAAACTTTTTTTTTCTTTTTAACTCAGGGAGTCTTTTGTTTTAGCAGTAAAAAGAAAGGATGGTTGCTTTTGCCATTCATGTATGACACTATTTTAGAGCTCACAGCTAGCTGCATGCCGACTTTAGTCAATGCACAAGGAGGTGTTCATTACCTGAATGCAAAAGTTTAAGCAATCACAACTTAGCAGAATCTCTTGGCCCAGGTCTCATTAGCCTGGGAGTTCCAATTCCCCTGGAAGTACCTTGTTGAAGCAGACAGCTTTCCTCTTCCAACACATCAGCCCTGCCTTGGTACAAAGGATGTTACAGGAGAGTGATTAGATGGAGGAGGATTTTTCTGCTAAGAAAAGAGCTGGCAGAGGGGGATGTTATAGTAGAATATAAAATCATGAATGGCACATGGAAGGCAAAAAAGAAACGACTGTTTCTTTTGCTGCCCCTAGTTCTTGCACGAGGCAAGCAAGTGGTATGTTCACAAAAAACCAGCAAGTGTTTTGTTGTACCCCTTCACAGAGTACAAACTGGAGCAAGTTGTGAAACTTGCCACAGGACTTTTTGTGTGCCAGAAGTTTGCACAGATGAAGAAAGGGAGACTACATAAAGTAATGGAATTAAAAGCATTACAAAAATTAATGTACCAGTAAATCTTGATATGCCATTCAGTCTTGGGAAGACCTGAGCTGTGGGAAGCTGAGTGAATAAACTTGGGACATATAAATGCCACAATATATTTGCCCTCTTCTTGTGCCCTTATCTGGGCACCTGGTATAGCAAGAGCTCAGACCTTTGGCCTGACTGTGCTAGACTGGTCTCGTGTTTGCTCCTCTGCCTGGTTTGTGCTTATCTGCAGCCTGCTGGTAAACTTCTGTACAGCCTCCCCCAAAATGTCTTTTAAGAGCTTAAAGTATTATGAACTTTTACCTAGCAATTTGTTCAGATTTCTTGAACTTTAGAGGAAGCTGTAAGTAATGACATTTACTGAGGAACACAGTAAGTTACAGGGTCAAGCAGGCCTAAGTCTCCTAAATGTGTGTATGTGTGTGCATCCATGAGAAGGAGAGGGAGATGAAGACAAAATATGTTAATGTGAAAGTAACTGTGTATAAAACAGATATTGTCCATGACATATGTTGATGAATTGAATTCTATTAATTTATAAACTACATTCAGAACTGGTAGAATTTTTCTAGTGTTTCATGGCCAGATTCTGTGAAAGGACTGGGAAAAATCTGTTCCAATTTATTTCATGCTCTGCACTGATTTTCTAACTAACTGTGTGTGAATTATTATATTTTGATCTGTATATAAAGCACTGAGTACTCTGGCCCCAGCCCAGACAAGCAGTTAAAGGAAATGTCCTGCTGAATTCACAAAGACTGCTTGCATTCTTAAAGTTAAGCATGTGCTTAAGGGCTTTGCTAGATCATAACCAAAGATCTCAGGAGCAGTTGGCAAGACTGATACCACAGAGAATAGAAGAAGAGGAAAACGGCAAGAAAGATGTCAATAGATATATTGACATGAATTTGGAATGGTGCTCAGCATTTGAGTGCATTAAGGAAAAAGAGATCTAAAAAGCTCAAGAAAAGTATTTGAGAGATTGTGTTGACTTCTAAAAAACCCACTTCATTCTAACAGCCATACATCAATCACTGACTTTCAAAGCAGAGAAACGTTGCAACGTGTGTTGCACCATTCTCGTTGTATTAATTTGCTATATGTAACACTGCAGCAATTTACAGCATACAAATTCTTCATCTCATTTTGGTTCTAAAGCACTCACAGATCACATCATTGCTGAATGTGCATCTCTATAGATTGTTCTTTCAGAGCAGGGGCAGCTGCAGCAGGTTGCCCAAGGGGCTGGCACTTTCCAAGGATGAGGATGCCACAGTCTCTCTTGACACCTTGTTCTGGTGTCTGACCACCTTCATCACAAGACCTTGGTATCTTCTTCCAGTGGTACAAAACTCCTGTCAGTACTCTCATAAATGTTTAGCCTTCTTCCTATACACGTTCTGCTCTAAAAAAACAGGTAGGCCCCAAGATTTCAAAGGGATTAGCTGTAGGATTTTACAATAGGTATGTGTGAGTGCTTTCAGCACTTTAGCTGTCAAGTCAAAGTGAATTGGTCAATGTTGTTGTAAAAATCTTGGGACAGGTTTCAAAAATTTTCATTTTTAGCTGTGGTAGTGGAGGGCTTTTAACTAAATTCTCCTTCCTCTCCCCACCCCCTTAAATTTAAGAGCATTTTCTCACTGATTTCAGCCATAATTTCATTCTTTCTTTTCAAAAGTTCAAAGCTCCAGTGCTGGTAAAGTGTATACAGATAAGATTGAACCCTTGGAAAACAGCAAAACACATGAAGGCAAAGGTGCATGATAAAACGATTTATCTGTGGCTTTGCAGTTATTACACAGATAACATTTTGATACGTGTATTATGTTTAGTAACTCAGTATCTATGTGTGTAATGCATAATTTTTAGTTGGAAGTTTATCTTCCAAAACTGTACCGTGTTTTTCAATGAGTCAGCTGGTTACAGTGACTCCTGCAATTTGTGAAGTAAATGCATTTATGTATTATGACATGAAATGTGCTTCATTCATTTCTGCGCCGCTGTTTATTTATGATAATACTTCAGAGGAGATGAGTGAATATTCTATAAAACCTTTCAAGAGGTCAATGTAGCCTTAACTATAGTGTTTTCACTCTGCACTGACTAGTAAATCTTTGTTGAGGGATGAGGTGGCTGGGGTTTGTATGCTTACCATGACCTGCATGGATTAACGGAGAGCAAAGGTTCCAGTGAGTATGTTTGTACAAACATATATCTGCAGAAACCTTCAGGCATGCTGAAAGCTCATCTTCTTCCCTCAAGGATTTGAAAAGATGGGGAGGAGGATTAAAAGAGTGACAAATAGATAGAAAAAGATGACTGTTATGTTAACTTCTAATTTTCTGGCCTTGCTAGTAAAAGAGAAATTGTTATTTTTTTAGTTAGCATGAAGATGCTGTGGGGTATTTGCATCTCTCCCTAAAAGAGGGTGTTTGGAAAGTGGCTGAAAAAAAATCATTATTTTGGTTCTGTGTGGATTTAAAGACAGAAAACGATTGATCTGCCCTCAAGACCACAGCTACTTAAGTAAGGGAAAACAAAATATTATTTGTATTGTACATAAGTGGCTACAATATGATTTTAAAGTGAAATTACTAGCATCCCTTGAAAACTTCTTTCTTTCTCTGCTGGTGCCAAATTTTCAAAACATTTCAAGCACACAAAATCTCTTCCATCTTTTCAGAACAGTCCAGATGCTACCAGAGCTGCCATGGCCATCCATCTCAGCAGCCATGCTGCTTCCAGTGTTTTGCTGGGATCACACAGCAAGGACTTTCAGAGAATGACTCCCTTAGGGGGTTTTCTTGGCACCTGCTCTCCTTCCTTTGCACCATGTTCCTTGAATCAGGCTCAGTTCTTTTTTGAAACAGCCCAACACATGACAACGCAACTGGCAAAAAAATGTGAATATTGTTCCAGTGGTTGAGTGAGCTGAACTGCCTGAATGAAGAGTGAGAAGGGAGGGGGAAGAAAGAAGAGAGAAGAGAGCCACTATGTTAGAGCCACTTTCTCTTGAAGTCTTATCCTAAGAAAAAAACTCTAGGTAAGTATACCTGCAGGCAATGAAACTCAGGTCTGTTTTTCTCAAGTACTCAATACTACAGCTAACTCCCACGGTGACACCTTAACAGTCAGACTCTCAAAAGAACTTAGTCGTCAGTGAGCACCCAGGATGCTGAGGCCTTTAAAATTTCTTCTCTCTTCCTTTCCTGCCTACTTGGGAAATGAGATTTTTGTAAAATTCTGGCTTTACTCGATAAGTAAAGCTTCTTAGTTAATAGCACTAGCTGGGCTAAAGACATAGATCTTTAATATACTCCACTAGTATTTGCTAGAGCAGTCTAGGTTCATTATAAAGTGTCTCTGCATGAAGGAAGCTGGTGTCTGCAGTGTCCTCCAAAGCTAATGCAGAGTGTAGGGCATGAAATGCCATGAGATGGTGGGTCAGTCTCCAGGTCATGGCCTCCACACGCACCCCTTCCCTGAAAACAATTTCTTTCTCTCTCTAGCTCCAGGCTGGGTAAAGCTCCTTAAAACCATATTCTGAATTTTGATGAAATTGTACAGTGCTTGAACACAAGAAGATGAAAAGACACTCTGTTCAAGGACTCCAGGAAATGATGCAATCTGCAAACCATTTACCACCTGTGTGTTTTACCCTTGGATTTTGCCAAGGTGCTTAACTCTGCTTTATGGAC
Organism: Anthoscopus minutus; assembly: GCA_013399455.1. NCBI lineage: Eukaryota > Metazoa > Chordata > Aves > Passeriformes > Paridae > Anthoscopus > Anthoscopus minutus. The sequence goes on along the minus strand of VWYI01019895.1, from coordinate 132,916 downwards.
TTCCCATTAAACTTATCTCATTGTAAAACAGTGTTTCTTTAGGGCGAGGAAAACGCTTCAACCTTAAACCATTTAAACCAAAATCGCTGAGGATTTTTACACACCGGGAAGGGGCATCAGTTAGCTCTAAACAAACTGATGATGTGAAAGCACCGGCACACTCCACTCTCACTGGCGCAGCACTGGCTGACGAAAGCTTCACCACTCCCACCTCCATTCACAACAGAATGGCAGACAGGGAAATGTGCCAGGGCCTCAGCTACTCAAGTGTCAAATCTGGCATATTATCACAAAGGCTGAGAAAGGTAATGGAATAAAAATGGAGGCACCTAGGTGTAGATGCAGACTCTGTCACTTTGGTGCTTTGACATCCTCTGTCAAAACCTCAACAGGGACACTTTTCAGTGTGATTTCGCTGAGGACAGAGCATCCTTACAGGCAGCCATCCTTCATGGCTGATGAGCCTTCCTCTGGCGCGGTTGGGACTTAAGGGTGGCTACATCTGCACCCTGCCGACCACAGGCTCCAGACTTTGTCCTCTCTCTCTGTCCTTGTTTTGGCAGCCAGACAGAGAGAGAGCACATGGGTGAAAAGGCAGACACAACATGTTGAAGCTTGCCCTCATGCCTGTCAGAGGTGGCACCGTGATGCCACCTCTTTGCTGCCACCTCTTTGTGCTCTTGCCTCTCCTCTCTGCCTTCACACACTGTCCTCCTTTTCCTTGCTCATTAACACCCCCTGACTTGGTAATGAGCATTAAACTGTAATTTAGAGCATCCAGGAAAGTGGGAGGAGCGGCACAGGGTTGAGTGCTGCTCGGCTGACCTCTTTGTCCCCACAAGCTCCTCGTGGACAGCTGACACTTCAAGTTTGGGATGGAGTTAAAGAGCTTCACAAGCAGCTCCAGGCCCAGGCAGGCTGCTCGCTGCTGCTCCAAACTTCCCTTGGGAGACAGAGTCTGCCCCTGTCACCTCCAGTGTTGACCTCCCAAGTCTGTCCATCACGGAACTCTTTTCCCAAACTTGTGGGGAAGGTTGTGTGAGAAGGGTGGCCCTGCTCAGCTAAGCTGTGGTACCCAGGTCTCCCTGCTCCAGGGTTGATTCTGTAGCCAAAAGCACTACAAAATGCATACACATCCTCAGTTTTGCATGAAAAAAGCCAGTGTTGAGAAACTCTCTCTCCAAAATAGGATCCAATAGCTCTGTTTACATGGCCTCAGGCTGATGCTGGCTAGGCCATAAATATCTCACAGCCTCAGCCATGGGCATGCAGGAGCCTGTTTTGGAGAGGAGGGGGATGTCTTCATTCCAGACATTGCAAACCAGAACAGCTCCCCGCTATCTGAACTTGCTGCTCACAGCTTACTGTTAATTTGTCCCTTCCTGTAGCTGATTTGTACCTCAATTTTCCTGCAATATTTAACGTTAATTCATTGTGTTTTGTCTGCATGGTGCTTAAAGACTGACTCTTGGCCTGGCATTAGCTAGTGAATATCCAAAAAAGGTACCCTAGTCTTCCCCTTAAGGCTTCAAGGATCTGGGTCTGAAAAATTAGCTTATTTTCTTTTTCCTTTCTTTCACCCCCTCCCCTCCCCCCACACTTGGATATCCTGGAGGATAAGGCAATGTGGTCACAGCACTTGTGAATGGATATCCCTGTCTCAGGGAAAATAGGGACAAAAAGGAGACTTCTGATCTTGACTTTCTAATGAGAACGATTTGGCAAAGATGCAGGATTAGAGCACTTAACTGGAAAAGCAGTTTTGACCTCCAGTTAAGAATATTTTTGACATATTTTTTCAATATAATTAACCAAGGCTAAGGTTTGTCAAGAAAGTGGAAGGAAAGGTAAGTGTAAAATGGGAATGAAGGCAGCTTGGAGAGAATGACAGGGAAGCAAACTGAGGAGACATGTAAGCCCAGAGTTTGTCCAGGTTGTGACCACACCAATGCTTGGATCAGGGGACAGGACACAATTAAAAATCTTCCAGTGGATCCTTTATGAGAAGGTGTGAGAGAGAGACAATAGCATTTCCTGACCGCACTGATTCCTGTGATCCTGTGTGGTCTTAAGCTCATTTATATGGAACACTGCAAGCTACATAACCTGAATTAATGCTTTGAGACAGAAATGAAGCCACTAATGGACAAAAGGAAGCATGAGTCTAATGGTTCAAACACAGAGCTGGGGAGTTAGGAGACCAGAGCAGTTTTACCTGATTTAGCTGCTGACTCATCTTGAGAGGCTGTGAGGAATTCACTTATATCAAAACTGTTGCTGATTTTGTTTTGGTTTGAGGTCCACTTTTTCTGAGGATATGGTCATTTTGAGCACTCAGACCTGAGTTCATGAATGCCACGGCTGCCTCATCTGGAGGCTGTGAGCATACACTCATTCATGCTAGTGCAGCTCTATGAACCTCTCAGGGGAAAGGGCATAATATTATAATTTAAATAATTTACTTTAAACCTTGGCTCAAGGGGCAGCACGGCTATTAAGTAATGGCCTTTGTAATCTAGAATGCCTTTCCTGCCCTTCCCTGAGATGGATCCTGTACTTAACACTTCACCTGGCAAAGCACAGAACAATTTTTCCCCACTTACCTTAACAAGGCAAGTCTTTTACTCACCACACCACAGGCAGGCTGGACGCTTTGATTGAGATGGCCCCACAAGGGCTGTACAAAGGATGACTCAGGAAAAGTTTTGCTAATCCTAAGAGTCTCCATCAGGCAGTTCTGTGGTATCCAGGCATTGCCAGTGGTAGCCAGCGTGGAGCTCCTGTCTGCCCATCGGCTTCTGTTGCAACAAACACGAGGTCACACATAGTCATGTGTTAAAGGCTTAATTACAAACGAACTGTCAGCTTCTGCAAACTTGCTTGTGGGTAATGCTGTTGAGGATCATTCAGCTTCCAGGTGTAAACTGGTTGGAACTGAATCTCAAACTTCAAAAAAGGCTGTGTTTAGGGACAGGTTTGGTGTCTGTCATGCTGTCACGAGTGCCACTAAGAGTACTTGGCTTGTTTCAAAATTGTGGGGTATTTATACAGGCATACAGCTTATGTAGTGGTTCATGGGGGAAAAAAAGAAAAGGAAAACAAAACAAAGCAACCAACTAAACAAACAAAAAACCCCTGAAGTCTGTCTTTGTGGATAAGCAATTTGCTTTCAGAGGTAAGGTGAAACAAGGTTCTGACCTAAAGACACCTATTGAAAAATTTCTTGTGAGGCAGGTTTATGAGGTATGTGTAGTTGAAAGCAACGAAGATGAGTGCAGCCATGAACTCTGTCCTCCCTGCATTTTCCAGCAGTGGGCATAGTCTGGGACATGCTAGGAGGAAATTTATCTATACCAACTATGAGTGCAGCCCCAGCTTATGTCTTTCTCCACAGCACTGGCTGCTGATTCCTGTAAGAGAAGTCACTTGATGAAGTATATCCTGTCTCAAGCATGATCTGGCATGGCACTGCCTGTATGTTTTCTCAAGCAAAACTCCCACTGACATCAGTAGACAGAGGGAGCTGATTTTCTGTCTATTTAATCTGATCCAAGCCTTCCTACATGAAACACAAGGGACTGATATAGCCTTTGCACCTTGGGAATCATACCTCCCCACACCACAGCTGAACGTGCCCCAAGGTCTGCTGTGGAAAAGCTGAGCAAGTCTGAGCCATTGTCAAAATGTTGGTGGAGTTTCAGAGTCTCAAGCAGTCATTATTGCACTGGGTCATACCCCTGAGGTAAATTATTAATAATAATAATATGTTATTTTTGTTAAACCTGACATCTCCTTTCATCTCAGCCCCATGCTTATCAGGAGCTCTGCAACAACAAAAAAGGAAAGTTTTATTTCCACATTTCCATCCCTTCGTCTCATCACACCGCGTCTGCTTTGGGGAGTGAAGAGTAATGTGTAGAAAGCTTTCATGCTCTCAAACCTACCAAAACATGCAATATTAATTGGGATTATTAATTGTATTTACTGCACTAGCAAGTCTAACCTTGTTAGAGGCCAGTGTGAAGATGTGGGATCATTTCTGTCATTTGGAACATCCTGCATGCTACCTCCTCTCAGAAATCAAAAGGAAAATTACCTCACTTTTATTAATCATCCTTTTTCTTACAAGATTTTGCCTTTTGTTTAGCTGCACTTCACAAGGAGAAGGTGTGTTTTCTGTGCTGCTTTGAGATCTTGGTAGTTAATGGAACTCTTTGATTTTTAAATAAGAGTTATTCCTCTGAGTGTACAGTATAAACCTAACAGGCAAGGGACTGTGCCTTTAAGTTCATCAGTTTTCCCAGTGCTGTACTGGAAGGATTGGACTGAAACTTTAAACATTTCTAGCCATACCTAGCATATGTATAATTTATAAGCCACACACCGTTTTCTGTCAAATAGGCGATTGATCTGACTCGGATCTCGTTAATTATCCTCCACATACATTATACGTTAACAGATCTTCAGTATACTGTGTATCAATATTAATAAGATTATAAAACACTATTGATAATTAGGAAGAGAAAGAGACCAGGCCTTTGATTCACTCTGTTACTAACGCCCCTGCATCTCTAGATTAAAAAGAGACCACTTTTCGTTTAATAATATCAGATCAGTACATCCATCTTCTAAAAGGCTTTATTAAGAGAAAGCTAAGATTTGCATCCCTATGCAAGGGGCTATTTGAAATTGATTATGGAAGCATCATTGATGTGTGAGAAATTTGTTTCTCTGTCTTGTCTAAAGGGGGACCTAATAGGTGGGAGGGATTTAAGGTGGAGAACTGCACACTTGGATCTTTGATCAGGAAATTTCTATTTTTCTTTGTCAGGCTATATTTGGTAAGCCAGATTGTCTTGTTTCAGAGGAAATTAAATGGGATGTCGTATTTCTTCCTTTAAAAAATAACACCATCTATGTTATCACACTCCAAAAGTGAACTGTGGAATTAAATAACAATATTTATTTTAAAATTATGTGGATCAGATTATTTTTTTCATTACTTTTTACAGTTTTCCTTTTTTTTTCATTTTACTCTGACCTGCCTTTTATGTTTCTATCAAGCTCGTTTGCAACAAGCAAACCAGAACAACGAATTGCTAGTGTGAGGGCTCTGAAACATTTCATATCCAAATTGAATCAGGTAAACTTTTCTTTCTTACAAATTTCTTACTAAAAGTGAGGGAAAATCATTGAAGGATGACAAGGAACACAGCATAAATTCAGATTGCCACATGACTGGTCCTCTCCTGGAATTCTCTATTGCACCATAGTGGCTGGAAAAGCAACACTCTGTCCAAGCCCAGGTGCTTTTTGTAGCACCTTACAAAAAATGATTTTGAATTCAAGCATGAGGCTTGATTTTGCCTTGCTGCTGATATCCACTAATCACTAAAGAACTTATGTCACTAATCACTCAGTCAGTGTCCTCATGAAACTTCAGAGCAGCTCTTCCCTGGCTCAGCTCACACCGAGCTGATGCAGCCAGGCAGAATTCTCAGACTCCCTTCCTGCTCTGGAGCAATTCTGCAAGGCATCCTTCCCACTCCTGACTCCCTAGGGCTGGCCACAGTTAGGAGACCTCATTCCAGCCACCACAGATATTTTAGGCATTTTATCCCGCAATCCTATGGAGATGAGATTTCTAAAATACCATGTTCAGGGCCCCACAGCTTCTGCATGGGGGTGCTCATGTTGCTGTGCAGAACAACAGGCTCTAGTGGAAGATACTCAGTATGAGCAGCAGAGGGAAGCTGAGAAAGCTGCCCTCACTTGGACAAGGGCTTCACTCAGGGAAATTTCATGCATGTATTTCACTGCAAAGTAACCCAGTAGATTCTGATTTCTCATGGCAATTTGGATAAAAACCTAAATAAAATCATCAATTTATGGCTTCCAGGAAATCTGCCCTATATATAATCTTTCCATTCCCTAGAGCTCTGCGATTTTGAAACATGCTGGGAGAGATCATGGTTTGCAGGACTGTGGAAGGGACTCTGAGATAAAGGAGGTCCCAGGCTGCTGTGTCCCCTGCAAAGTCTTAGGAAAATTCCTTCATCTGCCTGGGACATCCATCATGCTTGTGAGGGGTCACAGGAACTGCCTGGGTACTACCATGGGGTACAGGACAAACACCCACAGTACCTAAAATACCAGTGGGACCCCTCTGGCACCCACACCAACTGGAGCAAGGCCACCAAACAAGGTCATAACACTTAAATTGCTCATTTTGCCTCACCTTAATCCGTATGAAACTGGGAAAGGGGCAATCAGCTGAGACATAGAGGTGGTAGGGCACAAGGAGAGATGATGACCTGCTGAAGAAAAGCTAAGCAGAGAGCAGGTACATAAACTCAGATCAAAATTTATATATGGGGTACATGAGCAGCATAAAGGGCTTTCTGTGTTGCTACAAGTGTAGGCCACACAATGTCCAAGAATTGTTCTTTTTTAACCTCTTGAATGGTTTTGCCATTCTTCTTTCTTGAGGGAGCCTTGAAGGAAACTGTAGAAAGGACAGCAAGGGATAATAATGTGAAATAAAGCCTAAAGGCTTAGAAAGACATAGAAAAAACCAATGAAAGTGCCATGAGATAGCACAAAACCCACTAATTTTACTTCCTGGTCCAGGAAATTATGATGACTGGCAGATTTTCATGAGATTCCTGCAAGTAGAGTGGATATCAGGGCAGCAGGACCTGTCTGTGCCAGCCTCTGGCTGAAAGCTTGCTGCCCTTTCTCTCTTCAACAGGCAGCTGGCTTGGGTGCAGCGCGGCACAACTTCCTGAGCCAAAGCTCACTTCTGGAGGCAGGTTGTCCCCTGTCACATGGGGCATGAACCTGGGACATTGAAGACCTATCTGAGCCATGTCACATCCATTCACACTAGGTTTTTCATACAGTTCAGGCCATAAATAACTTGCTACATGTTCCTGGAGATGCACCACTGCCACGTGCCATGTATGCTGTGTATGTTGTATGCGAGCACAACAGCAGTGGTGTGCACAAGGATGCTACAAAAGGCAGCAGGGAAGTGCCTAAGGTGTAGATGTCTCATGAAGGAGGGAGTCCATTCCCCTAGGCCAAGAGACATTCCTTTAACTTCTTATGTCCTTTCATAGAAAAATACATGGAGAAACAAAACTATTTTCATTAAAAATGCAGAGAAGTAAAGATATTTACAATTCTGAAAGTTATCTAGAAAACCCCTGAAGATCCAGTTCATATTCCATTGAGACTATCTCAAGTTAATGTATTTATGTGAATGCATTTCCCAACAGAAATCCAAGAAAAGGAGGAAGCACATAGAGATTTGGGATTCTGACTGGTCTTCACCATTAGTTCTTTAAGTGACTGCCAGGCTTGTCCTCTTGGCTGCTGTGCAATGCAGAGGCTCAGCAAGCCTGGCAACCAGACTTCAGTCAGGCCCTGAGGTCTGATGCTGCTCCTCAGATGTCTTCAGCTGGCTGGAACTAGAAAATAGAGGCCAAGAAAAACCCCTCAGCTGACCAGTGCAATGTATGGACAAGCAGATACTGAGATCATGGTGAAATGCTTGTCTACCATCTTGTACAAATGAAAGGTCTCTTGATTTATCAGGGCCATAGATGAGGCTGTCAGCACAAAAAACAAAGGGTTTTGATGGCCAGTTTTATCCATCAGGCAAGATGGGTGTTGAAGATGTACTACCCCAAGTCATGGGTCCTGCCAGCTTCAGGCTCAAATGTGTTATAGGAAGAGCATGGAAGGCTTCATCTATGGCCTTACTGTCTATAGCTGTACATAATCTTTCTGCCTCTACAGCTCTCAGGCTGGGTCTATTAATTAAGAATCAAAAGAGGGAGGTGAGGAGAAAATATGAATGATTCCTGGTATCATCACAGCATATGCTGAAAATGAGATCCTTGGAGGCAGTGGCAGCAGTTGGTATTTAGGCAAATTAGGGCAGTGGTTAAATGCATCTGTGCCTTCCTGATGATTCATAGAATTGTTTAAGTTGGAAAGGACCTTAAAGACCATCTGGTTCCAACCCCTTCCAACAACTTCCACTGGACCAGGTTGCTCAAAGACTCATCCCACCTGGCCTTGAACCCTCCCAGGGATGAGGCATCCACAACTTCTCAGACATGCAAACTCTGCTAATGGCTCACCACCCTCAGTAAAGAATTTCTTCTTGATATCTAATCTATACTTATCCTTTTTCAGTTTGAAGCTATTCCCCCTTGTCCTATCACTGTACCTATCACTACACACATCTGTAAAAAAGTCCCTCTCCTGTGCTCTTGCAGCCCCTTTAGGTACTGGAAGGTGCTCTAAGGTCTTCCCAAAGCCTTCTCTTCTCCAGGCAGAACAGCTCTGACTCTTTCAGCCTGTCTTCATAGCAGTGGTGCAGCAGTCCTCTGACCGTCCTTGTGGCCTCCTCTAAACTCACTCCATCAAGTCCACCCTTCACTCCGTCAACCTCCATGCTTCTTATGCAGGGGGTCCCAGAGGGGGACGCAGCAATCCAGGTGGAGTGTCCCCAGTGCAGAGTAGAGGGGGAGAATCACCTCCCTTGGCCTGCTGGCCACATTTCTTTTGATGTAGCCCAGGGTATGGTTTATGGTGTGGAACCAAGATGGTGGAAATGGTGAGAAGGATCCATTACCACAGAGATGATGCTCCAGGTGTCTGCATAGCCCAGAGCAATTATTACATGGCTCCTTGACATGGCACCACCAGACAGCTCCATTGTGCCAGGATTTGCATGTTATTAACCTGCTCAGTGTTAGTACATCAGAAGAATTAGAAAATAAAAGGGAAATAATGTCCCCATTCGAGCTTGGGCATGGTAGACTATTTTTCAACCCTGGCAGCATTTTAGTTTCTATCAAAGAAGAACACTTGCTTTTGTATTAAGTGGGGAAACCCTGAAGATGAATGTGCAGCTGAATAAAAATAGCAAAACCTTGGTTGTTCCACACTTAAGAAAAACAACAATTGGGCCACTTGAAACAATAAGGGCTGGCTCCCAGCTTGAGATTTTGTCTGACAAATTTCAGAGAGAGGGTTTTTTTTCTCCCCTCCTCTAGCCCTGACACATACTGCAAAAAAATGCATGCACACGAGCGGTTGTCACTGGGAATGTACCAGCCTTCCATTAACATTGCTCTCTATAGGACGGCGGTTGGCAGGAGTGCTCATTTTAAAATCCAAAGGCTCATGTCTAGTGCTCCAGCCCTTATTCCCCAGAGTTTTTTCAAGCCACTTGAGCCACTTGTCTGGAGCCTGCTTGCTTTGATCTCCTTCTGCATCGAACGTGTCTGGAGAGAGCTCTGCAAGGGGAAAGCATGAATCGAATTGTGCACTCCCATCCCAAATCTTGCCCATTCCAAAGCCATACCAGGAAATTGAGGAAATGTTCCAGGTTTAAGCTTTCTACCCTTAGCCAGAAATTAAAACCCCTTCATTAATCCAATCTTAAATCTCAACTAGCTGCTGCTTAAAGTGGTAATAAATATTTCATACCGATTGTGTTGCGTTCCTTGCTGTGTTTATTAAATGGAGTTTCTCATAATTCCAGTTATTCATTTTAATAGGTCAGGACTTGGCTGTGATTTAAACAGACCACTGAGGAAACAGCCGTGGTTAAACATTGTAACAATATGGATTATTAATTTAATTGGCCAGCTATTACTTGTTTTGACTCTGTGCTAACACATTTAGCTCAGTCTCTTGTGGCCTATAAACCACAAAGGTCGTGACTTCAACATTCAGAAGAATGGGAAAAAGAGAATCAGGGCTGAGATTATGAGGAAAAATAGAGAAACAGTGTGGGGAAGACAGAGTGGGGAAGGCTAAGGGCTTGCTGGAGGCAGTGCAGGGCAAAAGGGGATTTATTTAGTAGCTCAGCAATAGAACATCCTCTAAACCACCAGCCAAACTAGCAGTTTCTTTCAGTCTGCATCCCTCTGAGGTGATTTCAGACAGTGATTTTTACCTGTGGGTATAAAAATGGTATCCCCATATGTTTAATAATACCACAATTTTATTTCTAAATTTTTATAATCTAGTTTAAATTATGCCATGCAAAGAGCTCACATGTGAATAATCAGCAATAATATTTATAACTATGCTTAAAAAGCCAATCAGGCATCCCCACCCTGCATCGTTTCACTGCACATTTATTGAAAACCATCTCATGATGCCAGTTAGATATAGTGGGGTGAAAAATCACATTCCAAAGGGCATGCTAACAAAAAGTGACAGTCAGGAAAAAAGGTGGGGTTCTTCTGTGCTCAACAAAGGCAGTGCAATTTGTGCCATGAGCTGCTCCACTTGAAAGGGGTCAAATTTTTCCATTGATTTTTTATGCACCACTCTCATTGACTCCAAATAGGAGTTCTGTGCTCTAAATAGCATCAGAATATTACCCTGTATTTGTCTTGGCAACTGTATGTAAAATGTGGTAGTTGGCAATGTTTCCTTACTGATGCCTGTGCCAGGTATGTTCAACATTCAGCTTATACAGGTGCTAAGACCCTACAATGAAGGAACCTGTATGAATACAAAAGGTACAAAGGTATATGAGCCAGAGGGGCTGTCAGGTATGAGTCTTCATTTTCAGTATTTATCATGTGCCTTAGAATCTGTAGCTGTTCCTGTAACAAATTGCACAGGCCAGTAAGTTGGAAGAACACAGCTCAAAACCTTTGTCTGCAAAGGCAGGCTCCAAACCATGAATCTAACATGGGAAATGTAGTATGCATGAGCACAGCATACATAATCAGCAGTAACAGCTGCCCAGACAAGTTGGTGGGATTCCAGTGCTGTAAGACTTCCATCCTTGCTCTCTTATCCTCCTTCTCATAGCTCAAACCAATTTTCCAAGACTCAGGGACACTGGGAAGAAAGACACAGGCTTGAAAGCTTATTGATTGTGTAGAAAAGAGCCAGATGGAGAAAAATTCCTGCCTTGCTCCTTTCTATTTTTTTCACCTCTCCTCCTTTTCTGCCTCTCTCCCCCTCTCCCTGACCTAACTTTGGCCCTGCTGGAAGCCTTTCTTCACCATGCCAGCCATCACTCACACCCCTGTTGCACAGCCCAGCTCCCGGGCAGGCAGACCCCAGCCCCACAGGAGTTCCCCTCTTCCAGCCCAGATTTCCTTGTTCACCTCCTGCCTTAGGCTTCAAACCCACTTGCTTTCTATCATTGCATCCCCCATCATGCACACTGAGTCTTGGCTCCTTTCCAACAGTTTTTATCCTACCTTTGTGCACCTTCTACTCCTTCTATACTCAAGAACCATTTCCAGATTCAAACTCTAACTTTGTCCTGCTGGTGACACCACCATCAACATCCAATAACACTATTATCCCTCTTCAGCTATTCAAGATGTATCATTTTCTTTGCATGCAGAGTACTGACCAAAGGCTGGGACCATACTATATTCATCCTCTTGCAGAAATCCTTTAAAAGCATCTGAGAATTCCTCGTCCCATGTCATCAGGCTGTGCACTTCCCAGATTCCCCTCCAGCAGTAGTCTAGCTCCACCACTTCTCCTGGCTCTGCGTGGCAGGCAAGAAACCCCAGGCAGTGAAGCACAGCTCCTCACCCAGGGAGCCATCCTTAAGCTGCTGCAGGTGCTGCGTGCTGGGCCCTGTATCTCTAAGTGCTGCTGACAAACACGGCTTTCTTCTGTGGTGCCTAGCACCAGCAGCCCCTAAGGACAAGATACACTTCCCTTCTTCTCCCCCACCCCCAGCCCTTGCACACAATACAGTATTTGTCATGGACTTGTTTTCCAGTACATGAAGAGCACAAAAACGCGTGCTCTTTTATGATAAGGTAAGCAGAGTGACCCTGTAACATTCCACATCTGAACTCAGAACGGCATCTGCCTCACAGCTGTCCTTGTAGCCAGCATTTCAAAAACACAGACGGCAAAACCCAGCAACAATACCTCATCGCCTACAGCACAGTCCTCACTGTCTTCCAAATACCCGTGCTTGAGAGGTGACCTACAGCTGTGAAATTTGGATGCAGATTCCAACACCACCCCTTAATTTCAAGGATGTTCCAATATGAGTTTTACACAGAGTTGCAGGCCAAGTGCAAAATTTGTGGCTGGACCTAGGTTCAGATTCTGAACACCCTGAGTCACAAAGATTTCCAGGAGTTTTGGCTTCGTTGAAGGATTCAGGTTCCCTCTTACTTAAGTGCATTGACATCCTCTAGGAGTCATGGACTAGGAGCCCACAGCGAAAAGCTCTGCACAAACAGAATAAAAATAAAGGGAAGAGTTTAAAGTTCAGAGTCAAGAGAGATACAGAGAAATGTGGAAGTGCAGGGAAAGAGTTTCATTGCCAGCAGGACAGTCAAAATGCAGTTGAGGTTTCAGTGGTCATCCAGTCAAAGGAGAACTGAAGGAGATTTTGAGAACAAGTCAGCAGCATTGCAAATGTGTGCAGAGTGCTTCTCAAGAAATGTGCATGAAAAGATAGCCAGTGTTAAGGGACAGCTATGGACATGGACATATCAGACCAGCTGGAATAAGAGCTGCTTTTGAGAAAATGAAGAATTGGAAATGGATGGAAGGGGAAGAAACCTTGACGGGCACTGAAGGCAAAGCAAACAGCTGCTACTTGCTACAATAGATAGGGTAGTGGAGGCAGGCAAAAAGAAAATTGATGGGATACATGTGATGAAAAATGAACACCATTCAGAATAAGTATGAGAGGAGACATAGAGTTAGACCAGAGAAGGGGTTCTTGTAATCAGGTGAGAAGAGCAGATTGGTTGGGAGAAGAGTATCTCAAAGAAGTTGTGTAGAAGGTGCCAACTAAGATAACTTTTAAGAGAGAGCAGTTCAGATTAAATCCAGCTTACTTATTTGACACCATAAGGAGATATCCCAAAGAAACAATGAGATTTGAACAGATAGAAGGAAAGAAATCACAGCGGAAAGAGGAATCAGAAAATCTGGGATGGTAGCTGAAATCAAAAACACAGATGAAGTCCCTAAAGAGCAAGACACAGAAGGAGAACTGAATAACTGAAGACACAAGTGCAAGGGAGCTCAGGGGAAGAGAGGCTGCTGGCAAGAGTTTCTGGAGCAAGGCAGAGCACGAGGCACAGCAATGAGAGTGGGTACAGGAGGGAGCCTGGTGCACACTGGAGAGTGACTACAGGTGGAAGAGCTGAATGATAGTAGACATGATGCTGTTCAGAAAAGAAAGAATGGAAACTGTGGGGTTGGGTGGGTCTTTCTACAAGTTATAGCTCAGTTTGCATGTGTAGTCCTCCACGTAGTTCTGTTCTACCTTGTTCATTGGATCTGGGGTTCTCTGGCAAGCAGTGCAGGAATAACATCACAAACTCCTCTCTGTCTTCAGATACAATATGAGAGATTTTCCAAATAATAATGTGGCTGCCTTACCTCTGAGATTTTTCTCTCCATAGGATGTTGACAAAAATCAGCATTTCTAACATCACGGATTTTTTAATAGAGGAGGTCATCTGGAGAAAGTCCTATTGAAAGGTATCAAAATGTCTGTGATTGCTCATGTGCAGCAACTCCATCTTGGAGGTCTTTAGGGGATTAAGATGAATACTTTGAGTGCAGGAGCATGAGTTACTTCAGTCAACATCAGTAGCCGAAGAACTGATTACACCAGCTTGTATCTCTGCTGTGGCACAGATGGAGACCATTCAGTAAATTCCTTCATGGTGAGAATGATCCCCCTTTGTTTCAGAAGATAGGTGAGGATGCAGAAAACATAAGAGAGTGTAGCAAAGAGCAGGTGCTGGCACTCTGCTTGTGCTAGCCAGAGTGATGTAATACTTGAATAAAAATAATTAGGTTGTTGGACACAAGCCTTCATATAAAAAACAACATAGAAAACACATGTTTTCACATGTTTCCAATGCGGAAACCACCCGTCCACAATTGGTTTAATGAATGTTCACTTGACTGTGAAGTTTAAATGAGCATCCAGTGGTGTAGCCAGCACTCAGTGGGTTGGTGTGAGCACTGCTGTAGGTGAGCAGCAAGTCCTGAGCTCCACATGCTCTGAACGTCCTGCAGCAGGCCAGGAGAAATGTGGAGGAAATGCCTCATTTTGTGCTTCTTCAGGGGAAGGAATGAACCTATTGTCTGGTCTTCTGAGCAGCAAGTACTGGACTCCAAGCCCAGCAAAACTAGTGGGAATCAGATTCCAGGATCTTGTTGACATTCTGCACATTCTGTGGTTTCTCTTTTGTCAGGATGAACACTGCTTTGGTGAGGAAAGAGGGGAAGGGAAGGAAAGAAATGTTCAGAATTCTCTCCAAAGTAATTTGTGGGAGTCCTTGTTGGTTTTGCTCTCTGTGCATAAACTTACTTGCGTGGTCTCTAGCTGGCTGGGTCGTTGGTCTCTGCCTAAGGGTTTATTAAAGTGAGAGTAAATTTCTGTTTCCCATGTTTTGAAAATGGTATTCAACAACATTGGCTTTTTGTCTGTTTTTAAGGAAAGCAATTGTTCATTTGAAAATATGACAGCAACAAAATATTTTGCAATGTAAGGACAGCTAAAAATGCATTTTGCAAATACACCTGTCCATATCTCTTGGCAGATACATGTTGACTCCACCTTAAAGAAGAGATCTAATAATTTGAAACTGGCTAGCATCAGGGATCTGTACATTTATAAACACTCTAAAATTAGTTAAAAAGAAAAAAAAAAGGCCTGTAGAACGTATTCTGGAACATTGCAAAGAGCTGGTGTACAGTGCTCTGGTAGTTTGCTTCACAAATACACAGCAGCAATGGATCATTACTTGATTTTCATTCTCACCTGCCTCTGACTTGTCCCACTATACATTTCTGAAACTCATCTGACCCCGTCCACAACATATTTGTAGCACTCACATAAACACAATCTGTATTTTTGCAAGATAAACATGTGAATATTAACTTACTTTGCCTAAAAAATTCAAGTGGAACCCTAACTGCCTTGCTGAAATAAAAATTTTTATTTCTTCCAATAATTAGCCTTCATCACAGCATGAAGATGTTTTCATCCTTTTTTCTACCACCTCCTAGAATTAAATCTGGACTCTCTGAAAGAGTTGTAAAATTCCAAAAAGCTTTCCTCTTTTACATCTATTAATCAGATTTAAATACCTGTATTTTCTAAATATCCGACAATATTTGCAGTTCCCATGTGGTTTTTTGAGTCTCCAGCCTGCCTCACAAGCTCAGGACGTGTAGATTTGCAGACTCTGTCACTCCTTAATATTCATATCCATAGAAAAGCGTGACAGGCTTAGGGAAAGACCCTGAGAATTATTCCAGACTCTTCAACTCAGATTTCATTTTGTTTCTTGATAGTCAGCACCTGACTATAATTCATTTTGAAAAGTTTAAACAGAACCTTCTATTTTTTGCTGACTTTGGAGCAAGGGCATTTGTCTATCCCTCATTAATCTTTATGTCACTTGCAAGAAACATCATACCTTTTCCTTTGGAACAGATTCCCCAAACAGAGGTCCAATGCTGCAACCCTTGTCCCCATTAAGGTTTTGCTAACCACTCAGAACAAAGATTATTAAACTGGGCCAGATGCTAGCTAGATGAGGAGAAGTTGAAAAGCGGCACTAAAATTGGTTTCTCCTTTGACCCTCCAGTAGAGTTTAAGGCATCAGCTTTCAGTGGGATTGACTTAACAGAAGCAGGGTGAATTTAATGATGAGTGTTTTCCAAAATCCCACCTGAGCATTTGTTGGTGCTGGGTGGAACCATCAGCCAAGTGCTTCCTAGCACAGTTTGAAAGGTTTTTGAGTCCTTTAGCTGTGCTGTAGATACAAGCTCTAGGCTTAACAATATTGGTAGGCATTTACCTACTTGCTATTGCAAGAGGGTAGGAATGCACTCAGTCTGAGGATTGACTTCCAGCCAAAGAGTGAGAATTTGTTAATATATTCTAAGAGTATCTCAAGTCCCCCTTTTTCCCCACCTTGGGGTCACATAATATCATCCTCTTCATCCCTCAGGATTAAAGCTAATTGGATATGAAGGACAAATGTGCATCTTCACAGCAGAACTCCTCCCAAACAAACCAGAAGTATTTCTTATGCAGAACCTTCCCTTGCTGAGCCCCACCTTTGGTAATCACAGAAAGAAACTTGGAGCAAAGAGTACCCAAATCAAGGCTTGGAGATTTCATAAGAAAAGGAATGAAGAAAGAAAAATGACATTATAAAAGTTTTGGAAAATAAAAAGGTACAGAGGATTGTCTATGGATATATTTGAGGAATCTATGTAATATTCCAGTACTGGAGAAGGGCAACGTTATTCTTAAATCTCCAAAACCCGACCAAACATATAAAAGACAGAACTGGATTCACAATTACTCCCAAGTGCAATATTATTAAGTTCTTCCAGAAGGGACTTCACTGTAATAAAACCTGGGTTTGTTTCTCCATTTTACAAGTCTCTCTGACCTCATATGTTCAATCTGCCTTTCACACAGTCATTGGGTTTGCTTATTTCTGGCTAACCACACTCTCACTGACACAGGAATGTTAGAGTCAACCCGACCCACATAGAAATGTTTTCTATCTGTTAAGAAGTGCTGTGCCAGAATATAACCCAGGATGTAACTGCAATACATAGTGTTCTCCTAAAGGAAAAATACTCAAGAGATACATGTGTTGAGGACTCTGTATAATGAGGGAACTAGCTATTACCAGAGTTCACTTATTCGGTACATCAACAAAAGTGGACATTATTCCTTCAGCTGAAAGTCAAAATAACTCAAATAGTATTGGTAGGAAAGGAGTAGGTTAGGAGAATAAAATGAGTTTTTACTAAAGCCTGAGTTTTTTTGCTGAAACACTGGGGTATTTGGGGCAAATTAATACAGCCCCTACTTTCAAAGGGGTATTTAAGACATCCAGCTTTCTGGGTGTCCAGCTGCAGAAAGGGGCGGGCTGGCTACCGAGTGTCAGTCTGAGTTGTTGGGATGAGCAGGTGGTACTGGGGAATCAATGCCAGGCCTTCTAGGAAACACAAGCTGAGTCGGAAGCGCTGAGCTCCTTGTGCGAGGACAGGGAGCGGCAGAGCCGGCTGCAATCGCGCTGCTGCTCGGGGAGCGCAGTGGATGGAATGCGCCACATCAGCACGGGCTGCTTTTATCACTGAGGGGGAAGAAAGTCTCTCAAGGAAAGGAGTGAATGAAATTCTGAGTGCTGTGTTACTCTGGTTAGCTTCTGGGAATCTAATTATTTGAGAAGAGGTGCACTTAGGAATCGTTCTATGTGGGTGTGAAAAAATTGCTAAAGAAAACCCTGCCTTCCCTCCTCTATAACTTACCCTTAGATAAAGAAGGCAGGTAAGGGTACATTTAACATTCACAGCCTTTTATACTACCAAGTGAAATCAGAACAAAATATGGTAATTAATCCATTGTGCATTCAAGGATTCAGGTTTGAGCAGCAGATGGGAAAAGTTGTGGATCATAACCCCATGCAATATTTGACAGAATATCAGTCAAATATAGTTCACACATCTTCATGTTTCTGTCAGTCCCTCTCATCTAAAGTTAATTTAAAGTGACAAGAACTACATTAGCACTTTTCAAAGGGTAATGAAAACTTTAGAATATTCGCCTCAAATCAATACCCATCCAGACTCCTAAATGGTCAAACCAGCAAGCTCCTGAAGGTGGTTCCATGTTGCTTTTTATGCTAAATTTGCCATCTGTTTCTGGGGTTTATGCATTAAACTTTAAACAAATTGGTACAAAAAAAGTGTGGCAGAGAATGTGGCACCTGTTTATTCTGCATGATATTGTCATGGACGCATGCACAAAAGAGAGTCAAGACAGTGGGCAAATCTAGATGTGCAAAGTAATAATTTGGATCTTAGTCTGTGGGTTATTTTTTAACAACTCCTCATGCAAATGGTGCACTTTGATGCCCTGCTTGCGAGTGGGGCACCTACTTTCATTTCACCACTGCAATAAAAGAGAGTCCAAAGCAGAGACCCCACACAGGCTCCCACAGAAAGTTTGATCTGGTGGCCCTGGTGCTCACAGCAAACTTCAGGTTTCCTGAAAAGTGTATTAATCGACAGAAACAGTAATTCCCCCCCCTTTTTTTTTAACCAAAATAGCCTTTGTGAGCACATGCACATCTGCAAATGTATGCTTGCATATTTTTGTGACTGACTTGGGTGTGGGAGTACAGCAAAGTCCAAATCCTCTGATCTAATGCTATTGCTGTGCTCCTTGCTTGTGCTTCTGCTCCTTGTGTTCACATTACCAAATAAGTGATCACACCCTGTAAGGCTCGCAGAGCTCATCTCCAGGGAAGGCAAAAGCACTTCTTGGCATTCGGGCTGCACACAATCCAGTATCAGCCCCCTTCCCTCCCCCTGGCCCTCTTACAAATGATTTAAGGCAGGCTGTGAATGAGAAACACAAGGTAAACACTCTTTAGCCTTTATTGCCTTCTGTCCCAAGTGTAACTTGGCCTTGCCTCTGGAGAGGTGCCCAGCTCAGCTCTTCTGGAGACACAGTCACTGGCTGGGATGTGTGTGTGTGTCTTCTGGAGAAGGTACAAAAGAGAAAGGATCACATTGGTCAAAGGACTCCAGCTTCTGGAATTTGCTGGGCTGAGTCACACATGGCGTGGAAGGAGGCACAAAGCCCACCAGCAGCGGGTGGGGTGGGGACGGGTGGGGAGAACATCCAGTCCCTTCTCAAGTTCTCCTACTTTCTTTTCCATAAAGCAAACCCTAGGATGATCATTTCCCTGGCAAAACTGACTCCCTCACCTCATATCCTTTGCACAGGTTGTGCTCCAAAAGGGGTGATGGGGCAGAACATCAGGCCAGCCCAGGCTGTTCATCATCTGCATAGGGTACTTAGATATTACAAAATGGAAAAGTAGATTAAACTTAAATGTGTGCCTGGCTCATTTATGCAGCTGGGGGAAAACATGGCAGGAAAAATAACTACCCAAAGGGTCCCCAAAGAAAATAGTTAAAATTGATCAGACACACTTTTCCTCTTAATTTCAAACTTTGCCAAGCTGTAGCAACAACTTCAGCTCTCAGGTAGGTTGTGGGTGGTAAGTGGCCAAGATGCTCAATTTGCAGAACTTAGTTTACTTCGTCCAGGTAGCATAAATCCCTACTAAAACCCACTGCCACCAGCATCTTCCCAAGGACTGAACTGGATACTCTTGGTGCCTCAGCCTGTAACAATCATGAAAATGCTTCATCATGGGGACTTTCTCTGAGCAGTAATTCAATCACTAAAATGAATAAAACCTTTTCCTCTACTTCTTGATGAAAAGGCTTGACTAGGAAAAAGGTTCTTTTCTTTCATAGTGCTGACCTATGAGTATTTTTAGGTTCACATGAGGGGATTGAGTGCCAGCTGGTCCCACCCACTGTAACCAGGGAACTTTGTTTTTTTGTATGTCTAGTCATATACACTGAGGTGACACTACAGGGGTTTTTTTCAGCATAGTATTATGCTTATGCAAATGTTTACATTTAAAATAAAATAAATATTGAAACCCACAAAGGCAGGACCTGACATGTTCTCCACTCATCTGCTTGTCCTCCTCCTGTGTCTCCTTACTGTCCATAAACCCAAAGTGGGTTCTGCTAAACAGGGGAATAAGTGAACTACTGGAATCAGGCCACATCTGTTCTTCATGGTTGGACTCAATAATCCTAAAGGTCTTTTCCAATCTAAATGATTCCATGATTCTGTGATTCACAGACCACTTGCTTGCAACACAAAGTGGCACCAGCTGCCAGGTGCCCAGGAGAGAAGAGCTCCAAGGCATGGGAACGTTGAGCTTCTCTTGCCCTTGGTGGAGTTTCCAGATGAAGCACAGACGTAGAAACCAGGCTTATCCTCTTCGTTGTTACCCAGATGTGCTCTGGCAGAGACTGCTTGCTCCTCTGGGCTGGCCAAGGGCTGCCTGCCACTCACAGGCTTTGGAAAAACTGTCGTGTGCTGCAGCAGCTCCCCAGGAGACCGGGAGGATGGCCAGGAATAAAAGGAATCTCCTGCAGGAATCCAGGAGCTGGCCTACACCTGAAACCTCAGGAAGACTCAGGAAAAAATCCCTGGTGCTGCTGCCAAAGTTAGACAAGATAAACAAAGGACAGACTATTCAGTGTTGGGGTTCATGGGGAGCTTCTCCTCTGCCTCCTTCTTCTGCACTGACTCTTTGTGCCCCAGACCTCTGTGATACCATTTGGTCACTGAAGCCAACACCGGCAATCAGACATTGGGAGATATAAATCTGTCATCATCATTCTTATCTCTCTTCTACAGGTAAGAATTTATTAAGAGACATGTTAGAAATGAGGAGCACATTCAAGTTTGGGGGTTAAACACTTCTTTTCCTTGCATTCAGGAATTTGTGCTATTTTTCTTTTCTATTCTTGACATGAGAACCACAGTGATCTGTAAGGCAAAAGCAAAATATTTCTTCTTTTCCCTTCTGTAGGGGAATTATTTGTATTTTCTGCAAGACACTGTCTCCTTTTGAGGTATGCACTGAAAAGAGTTACACAAAATGCTAGGGAAAACTGTGCTTGTGTTTTTTTCTTCAGTCATCTCTTTGCTAAGAAGCACGAAATCAGTGAAAAACTATGTGTTCTCCCTGCCCTACATTTTCTATGCAATTTCTGAAACTTTTAATGCCTGCTAAGAGAACCAGCAGGAGGAAAGCACATCATCCTGGGAAGACCAGTATTGCCAGCAGGGCTGGCAGCAGAGCTGCAGAGCCATCCGAGTAGGTCACCCCCTGGAGCGAGAGCCATGAGCTCCTCCAGCCTCCGGGGCTGCCCAGGAATGGAGCTGGCACACTCCCTCCTCTCAAGCAGACCACGGCAGCAATTAATTGCATAGTAATGCAAGGATGCAATTAGAGTCTGGGCAAACACAACCTACCCCCTCTTGGGGCCTCCAAATTTGGAACACTTTCATTCAGCTCACCCAGACATGCTGGTGGGAGCTGATCTTAGAGGAGTATTTGTCACCCTTGTCAGCACCACCCTGCTCCCATCCTCTTCCTCAGTGGGTGAGAGGAGTTGGGTGCTGATGCTCTGAGCAGGCACTTGGATATTGTCCCACTTTGTTTTGCCAATGTGCTTGATTGGAGTTGTTTTCCTGACAACCCAGCAATTTTGATCTTTCTTCCAGGAGGCCTTTTAGTCAGTGTAACTCCCTGAGTTTACCCTTCTACATGCTGTATTTCAATTATGTCACTTATTAAGAGTGTAAACAACTTACATATAATTTGTTTGTTTGTTCTGCTTGTGCTCCCTCCTTGCTTTTGTCCTCCATCAGTGAACTACCCAGAGCAGGGCAGTGGTCTGCAGTTGTTTGGAAATAAGCCGGGAGCATAAAGCCTTGTGATTCTGGGTCCATCCTTTCCCCTTCCCCCCACCTCAACACAAATGGACTCTATTACTAATCATAACTCACAGCCAACATCTCTTTGGTTTTAGAGAGGAAGAGATTTTCAGCCTCGGGCAAAAGACATCCAGTCTGATCATGAGAGATGCTGAAAGCTACGGGGGTTGCTGGCTCATAGTATCACTGAGGATATAGTCCTTGGGGAACAGCTTTCCTGCTCATCTAAGTTTTCTTTCATCCAAAATTCAGGCCTGCCCTGTCCCAGTTAGCTGAGTGAAATCTTTACAAGAAAAGAATGGATTTGGATGCCTCTGGTGGTTTATTTTTGGGTGTTGAACACAGTGGAGGGACCTGCTGTGCAGAGATGGCTGAGCAACTTTGTGAAAATGAAATCTCCTTACACATCCCAAGCAGAGAGCACCCAGAAGTGCAGGAATCTGAGACGTCAGGGCACTTTTGAAAATGGTCATAAAACTGCTCAGAATAAAAACACTGTGAAAATTTTGAACTTCTCATCAGATACAGAATCAGGTTTCACCTTCTATGATACAAAAACCTTTTTATTTTTGTGTCTTGTAGTATTTAAAAAAAAAGACAATAAACATTAGAAAGCAAAGTTTTACTTTGGCTGGGGCAGAGGACTGCTACCTGCCCTCTGCTACTGACTACTGCTTCCCTTTAAAGCCAATGGAGGAAGCTCTCCTAGCAAACCAAATCCATGAGTTTGTGTACTGGTTGCACCTATATTTATATTCTCTTAATTACTTTGTATCCCATACAGATTTAAAAACTTCTCTTTTAGTAACAAAGCTTTCCAGCTCACTTTTGTCTTTCTTTTAAAAATAAACAACTTAAAAGAAGGAAAGATCAGAGGATTAAGTAAATTAATGAGAAAGATACTTAAAAGGCTTTCAAAGTCTCCTTCTTGCAACACTGGTATGTAGATTTCTTAAATAAGTAATCATGAGTTCGCAACTCAAATTAGCACCACCATACACATTAGGGAGGTCTGGCTCAGGAGGTATAAAATTTGGACCCACCTCTGTAAAAGAGACAAACCACGTTTGGTTTCATTTTCTTTTTATTTCCTTTCACTGCATTTCCCCCTCAGTAGCTGGTGATGGCATTTCAATGTGGCAGGCATGCTCTGGGTTATTCAGAGAGCGGGAAGTTGTGCATCTTTATGCACGAGGTGTAGACAGCACAGGACAACATTCCGCTCAGCTGTCGTGGAAGGTGGGAAGAGCTCGGTCTCCACAGCAGCTGGCAGGTGCCCTGCACGTTGCTCTGCAGGCACTGAGGGATGGGGAGGCAGGGAGGGGATGCTTGAGCTGGAAAGAAACAGAAAACACAGAGACACAACTGAGGCCAAGCTTTGAAAGAACAACAGTAAAGGCTACAGACGGATGTCTTAGCCAGGAGGCACGGAAAAGTATGAAAGGAAGAAGCAATTAGGAGTATTTGTCATAGGAAGGATTAGGGAAGGGAACAACTTTGACAACTTGTGGCAAGTAGGGAACTTACTGTCCCTGAAGCTGAGGTGCACTGTACAAAACCCACAACTTGTTCCTAGCTCCATCAAGGGCTCCTTTCAGTTACTGGACAACACAGAACCTCTGCACTCTGCAGTGCAGCACCTCCTCTCCTTCATGCTTACCTTCAGCTGGGTGAAAATACTCTAGGTTCTCACCTCAAGGAGGAGAGTGAGCACAAAGCAGGAGTCCTCCAGCAGCACCCAGTGAGCACTGCCCTCCACATGCCACAGCCACAGTGAAGCAGTGGGACCAAGGAGTCTGCATTGCAATTTGGCCTTGGACATAGAAGAATATAAAAATACGTATATTGTTCTCCTCTCAACAGATTAAGTCAAACTCTAAGGCTGGATAAGAGGTAAGAGTATGCAATGTTTTTTCCCTGAATAGCAAAGGAAACTGTGCTTCTCATCAGAGGCATCCAGATCTCCTCCACTTCCCCCTGCGGATTAACCCTGCTGGTGCTCAATCCCTGACCCCCTTGGCAGGACACTGGCAGGGCATGTCCCCCAAGGATACATGGGGAATCTTGCCCATGTATCCTTACTGCCTTGAGAAGACACTCAGCTCACTATCCTTCCAGCTGCATTTCCCAAAAGAAGGACTAAAGCTGTGTGGGACAAGTCTGGACCTGGGTGATGAGGCCCATTGTCCCTTTGTGTCCATTAGCAGAGTTATGCAGGCTCCCAGCATCTCCCCTGGTTTTGGCAGGGTGAATCCTGGTCTCCTGAAAAATCATTGCAAAAAGACTTAGTTCCTGAGGTTGGCATCTTAAAGAAGTTTGGAATAACGCCCCTGTTTGGGCCAGTGGAAATACCTGAGGCCACAGGGGTTGGTCCCATCTTCCAAATCCCTCAGGACAAGGAGGCCCAACACCTGGAGAAAACAATTGTAACAGAATATTTAGTAGCATTTAGAAATTTAATTATCTAAGATTTGTTAGAAGGGTTTAGTCTTGGTTTTGAAAAAAAAATCCCAAAAATATTGTTGAAAAGGTGTAAAATAAGATGAATAGTGAAGTAAGTGTGTGTGTGTGGGGGTATATGTGTGTATAAGCATGCTAGAGAATTCTTTTATCTCATTGAAAGACATTTGATACTTATTAAAAGATTATTGCTTTAAGGCATATTTTGATTTTCTGCCTAAGACTGTGGAGAGTCTTGCTACTGAGATAATAACAAAGAAACCTTAAACATGAAAAAAAATACCCACATGAAAGATAATATGTTCCTTATTAGTAGTGGTATCATTTTCGGTGTGATTGCTTCTCTCCAAATATAACAGAAGTTTAAAAGTAAAAGCCCATTTCCAGTAAAAAGAGACACCACACAGTAGTTTTGAACTTTTTTTTGTATTCAAAACTGCTGGTGTGTGATACTTCATTAAGCAATTATCGTGACTATTTACTTCAAAAATTTATTTACGGTTTCAAGATCTGTGCTAAGGAGAATACAATCAGCTGTGTTGCGTATATCAAGACTCAGAGAGTTAGACAAATCTATTAGACATGCCCCAACAATGCTTTTAGAACTGCACTTTTTTCTGCTCTTAGATGAAAGCATTTTGAGGAGCCTAAAAGCAATCATGTGCAATTCTAGAATGATTGAAACCTTTCAGAAACTTTACTATGTTGTCTCTGTATTTTTTTACATATATATATATATCTTTCTTTTTTTCTTTTTTTTAAATGCGTGTGTTTTACTTTGGGGTTTCTAGTCTCTCTTCACAGCACCTTTCTGCACTCACACTCTGCAGAAAGCTCTAGAGTCAAGCCTAGGGTAGTAGAAGAATATTTTAGTCAATGAGATCACACAGCTGCAAGTATAAGCTTCTTGTAGCTGCAAACTGTTAGTTAAAAGGAGTAATTTAATTTTTATTGACATTAATTAAAGTCCATTTGGATTGATCTAGGTGCAGAAGATGACAACCTTCTTCATGAAAGAAGAAAAGAATTATGGTATGGTACATAAAGCTAAATAAACAAATTTGCTTAAAAAGCTAAATGGAAGCAAAACACCATCTCAAATGTACAGACTATTCATAGTTTACAATGCACTGAAGTTTAATAACCTCCTGAGCAGGGAGGCACTTGAAACACATGCCTGATTAGTGAAACGACACATAAAATTCATTTTTCTATGAAGATGTGCAAATACTTTATTTACTCAGGAGCACTTACAAATTAAGATTTAGAGTGATATTTTCTAGGTTTTGACCTACACTTATTTCAACAACATCCATCATTAGAATAACTGTGCTGCCTGCATCACCATGTATATACTCATTTGTATGAACATTGAAGAGCACATTATGTGGAACACATCTGGAAGAAGAAAAATACATAAATAAATAAATATGTGATATTTTTTTCCTCACAGAACAGAAAGGTTAAGGGATCACTGAGTGCAGCCAGAAGTACTTTGGCATTAGAGGAAACCTGCAGATCAAGAGAATATTATTTTTAACAGCAAAATAAAATTTCTTTTACATTCAGTACTTTGTTTCATTCAGGACAGTAGGCATTAGAAAAGGGACACAGCCCCAGGAATGTAGCAACCCAAACCCCATTAAACATGCATGGGGAAGATTTCCAGCCTGCTGTGCAGGGAGTTACATGCCCAGGCTCTGTTAACAACAGTAATTGTGCATATAATTTCCTGTGCGTTGCTCTGAAAATTCACCCTACAGACTTTAGCTCCATATCAAGTAACTCAGCAGCCATTTATTACAGTCTGAGGGTGGAAACCAGAACTTTGAAACTGCAGAATGGCAGTGGTCACCTTTGCTCCCCTCCCTTTCCCACACCTTTTCCAGTCTCCATCAGCTGAGCAGAAGGTCTAAGGACCAGGTCCTCAGACAAAGCAGGAGTGCATCCCCAAAGGATGCAGTGTATCCTGTGTAGTGATGGCTCCCTCCCTGTCCCTGGTCTGGGCTCTGCTGGTCTCCTGATGGTCCTTGTTGGGGTCAGCAGATGTCTGATTGTGTGCAGACCTCTTTGGATCCAGGTTTCACCTCTGGAAGCATTGCAGAGACCTGGGCCTGGAGGGGGTAGTGCAGGTGTGGATGGCCCAAGGAGGAAAGGCATAGCTGCAGCGTGGTGTTGATACCCACAGGGGAGTTAATAACCACAGGGGTCCAGAAAGTGGGAGAGGTGGCAGCTGCCACATGGCAGGAACAAATAAACTCACCTAAGGTGATGCACTGACAGTGCTTCAATAGTGGGCTGGAATTGGGCTGTTAAAACAGGAGTGGCTGACCCCAGAGAAGGGGCTGGTGCTTAGGTCCTCCGTTTCTGGATAAGGGGAAGTGATAAGAAAATTTACCAGGGCAAAAGGTACAAGTGAAGCTCTGAGAGGAAAAGTTTGCAGCACTACCATGAGACATGCCAAGCACCCACAGCTGCACTGAAAGCTCAGAGTTTTACAGGATCAGACCAAAGAACAACTGAAATAAAAACTTTCTCTCCTGGAAAAGCAGTAAAATGCCAAGCTGCCTTCCCTGGCAGAGAAGCAATTAAAAGTTTGGCTCTATCTGCTCACAGAAGAGTGAAAGCAGAAAGTAAAATGGAAGCTACATCTGAGGACACTGCAGAATCAGGGCAAGCCATGGAAGGTAATTTGCTGTAGACCACTGGGCTCCAGAAGATCTTACAGTGAATTATGTTGAATAAGATCACCCTCCATCTGGTCCTCTGCACTTAGATGCTAATTAAAAAAGTATACAAACTCATCACCCACAGAAGTATGTGCACACAAGCATCCAAACCACTATCCTGACTAGGAAACAAGAATCCCACCTTCTCCACCAT
Source organism: Anthoscopus minutus (assembly GCA_013399455.1). Lineage (NCBI taxonomy): Eukaryota > Metazoa > Chordata > Aves > Passeriformes > Paridae > Anthoscopus > Anthoscopus minutus. The sequence goes on along the minus strand of VWYI01019895.1, from coordinate 106,167 downwards.
GTTCCTCAACAAACTACCCCCTCAGCCTTCAGCACCAGGAGGAAAGGACAAGAGGAAAGAGCAGAACAAAACCAAGATGTTCTTGGCACAGTGTGCTCATAAGGTTAGGCAGTGATGCACTAATGAATAGGGTTCTCCAGGGAACAATCCCGTATCAGTAGGTGGAACAGCTAATCTAATAGTTTTCTTCCACATCTAAATTCTATAAAGGTGTAACTTGCAGCAGGGAGCATGTGATTGCTCTTTGAATAAGCAGTGGGAGGGGAAAGGATATGTTTAATGGCCAGAATTACTTTCCTTACACCAGTTTCCTGAGCCATTGTGCAGAATATGCAGCCTGAGTAGTGTGAGAATTTTTTTTTTTTTAATTTTTGAACGGGTACACATCAAATACACCCATCCCCCAGATACAAGAAAATTCTCACCACATGCTTCTGTCCTCCAGACTTACACAGCATTTTATTGTATGGAACACATCAAAAGGGTTTGGGTCCCTTGTAAAAGTTTTACAGGAAAATCATTGAAGAGCAGTGTAACTTTTCTTTTTTTTTTTTTTTTTTTTTTTTTTTAAATTCAAAACTAGAACCAATATTCTGGATTCCCACACTTTGGTGTGGACTCAGAGAAAGCTGTGCTCTTCTGTACTGTAGAGCAGAAATACAGACCTCATATAATTAGAATTGCAGTCATGGCCTGTGGGATCTAGTGATTTGGACATATTTTATTTAACCAGCTTAGTAAAAGGTAATATTCAGCAGCTGTGATCTATAGCAGAATTACAATTTTCAGGGTCAAGGAGGGATTTTGATATTAGGAGGTTGGGCAGAATTGCTGTAAAATCTCATGAGCTGTCGTTAAAAATAAATGAGAAAATAGGTTATCCAAGAGTCATTGTAAGGGAAAAATCAATAGGCAGTGTCTATTCACTTGGGCTATCAAAATCCTTGAAATTTGAACAAAAGTTTCACGTTTAGTGTGCTGTAGGTTTTGAAATGTAAGTGGTGAATGCTCTGTGGGTACAAATCCATTGTGCTGTGCATTCAAACAAGGAGAAACCCTTCTGAAGTTCTGGAGTTCTCTATTAAGATACTACAGCTCCTTCGTCACCAAGTCAGACATGTAAAACAGTTGCCAGCAAAACTTCAGAAGCAATTTTTGCTAACTGGTGACAAACTCTCTCTTGGAAATAGCGCATTTCTCTATCTCACCTTGCTCCTCTGGGGTTCCCTGCCACGTCTGGCTCCCAGCAGGGGCAGGGAGGGGCTGCAGCCCTGGAGCCCGGGCAGCTTTGTGCGAGCACACGCGCCTGCTGCAGAGCAGTGACCGGCGAGGCCGGGAGCGAGCAGTATTGATAATTCGGAGCAGTGCACATAATTGATATGGAAAAGGAGTATCATCCTCATTCAGAAACAATTAACTTCCCCCTCCAACACAGCAGTTCAAAGAAGGCTCAGCCTTTTAAATATAAATGAGCAGAATTTCAAAATATGCAACTGTTAGCTATTACAATGTACACATGGAGTAGGATTTTTTTTTTTCTTTTTTTTAATATTCTCGTGGCTACCAAATTTAAGTGTGATGTGGATGCATATGTACAGGAGCCCAAGTTGTGCATGGACTCCAATCACTTAGCAGTGGGGAGGGGAAAATGAGAGGTTCACACTGCTCTTGGATTGTATTATTTTATTTGAGCCACAGCCTGATACAACCCAAAAGTCCAGTTAATTCTTGGTTCAAGACAGACACTTGAGACTTTACAGAACGTACTAGAATTAGCAGAAAACACTCATTGCAAGTGGACATCTAAAAAGAAAACCTTTCCCCAAAGCTGAACAACGCTGCGGAATTCAACAGACTCTTCTGCAGCAGCCCGATGAAGATTTGTACATTGTTAATTTGATTGCAGAAGGTGCATGTTAAATAGAAAAGAACTGAGTTTGTCACTGTCATCTGAATCCATTCAGTCAGTGCAACAAAGGTATATTTAACTAAAATATGAAACAGACTTGCTAACACCGCATTATTTTCTCAGCCTTACAAAGTTAAAAAAAAAAATTAAACTGAATATAAATGACTTTGAGCATTTTTTATGACACCCACAGCCTAAGTGATCCAGATAATGTAATCTAACCATCATTAGAAACCATGAAATTACAATTCCTCCGGGATGGATATTTATCTCTCTGTTACATACAGAAAGGCGATTAATTAGTAGCTCTTTCAGTGTTTAACATTACTGTGTACGGAGGCTGATTAAAATCTAACTATAGAACAGCTATGATAGCTAACACGTAATCTGGGGAAAGTTTAGCTGGGGCATGAAGAAGCACCTAAAAGAAAAAATTTTAAAAAATGTACTCTTAGAAGTTGGTAGCTTCAAAGCCAAAACACAGGCTTCCTTCTAATTTCTATTACACACAGCAATCATGACAATTACTGAGATTTCAAAAACCTCAATATTCAAAGCAACTAAACCCACATCATATATTTTTGCAAAGTGGTACAATTCACAGAATACCCTTTTTATTTTGAGAAAAGTGTACAGAACAGAGTCATGGAGGGCATCACACTCTCTTGAATGTCTTATTCTGAAATGTAAATGGGAGAGTTTGCCAGGGTGTGTCTGTGTATGTCCTGTATGGACAGCACAGCATGCACACACTGTGTGGGCTAAATTCATATTTCTGGTGTAATTTCACTGGCTCGTGTGGAATGCACCAAAGATGTGTCAATGTGTGTGCACAGACAGTTTCCTTCAGGATCTCATGGGGGAAAACAGGACATGGATAATTTCACTTTGGGAGGAATAAACAGAGGCAATTTTAGCAGGTTTGCTTCCCAGAGCATTCCTTTTGTGAATAAAAATACTGGAGAAATTTCACGCAAGGGTGGATGAAAAATCCCAATTCACTAGTGGTTATTTGAAAATAATTTCTTACTTTGGCATCATTGTACCTAGGTATGGGAACTAAGAGGTTTGGGCTGGTTGAGAAGAGGAAAGAAGCTTTAAAAGCAAATGTGAACAGCTCAGCAAAAACTCCAAGGTAACTCTGGTTATATTTAATTTTTTGAAACTATCAGCTGAGACCACAAGTCAGTATTGCACATAGGTTGTCTTTTAGTGAGGACACATAGAAATAAATTAGAAGTACCTTTAAAATGTGGTGTAAAGAAAGGACACTTTACCACACCCCCCAGCCCCCCAGTTCAGGTCCCAAAGAACTGAGGCACTGATTCCTAATCCTCTCCATTGCATCAAGTATTGTGTAGATGCTGCTCTCTTCTGGCTGCCTACACAAATTTTAATATGTAAAATGTTAATAAAAAGTGAAATAAAAGGCTGAGAACAATCAAAGATGGCCTCAAAGTGCTTAGGGCAGTGGAGGCACCTCGGAGGCCTTGCTGGGGAGAGGTGACCTATAACCAGTCACCTCCTAGTTTTGATCCTACACCACGTGGGCCATGACCTCCTTCAAATTTTCCCTCCTCTTTTCCTGAAGACTTCACTCAGGATGACCCATGTTCATATTTGGAGGGAAGGGGAAGGCACACACTTATTTTTCAGGAGAAAATGAACATGGAGATGGGCAGCACTGTCTATTGGTGGGCAAACCATGCAGGACAAGGGGCACAACTGTGATTCTGTGAGGAGTGTGTGTCTGGCCATCTCACACCTCATGACAACCTGAGAATCAACAGCTCAGTTTTGTATTCTTATGAAAAACAAGGACAACTGAAATCCAGTGAGAAGTTTTAAAACAAAACAAAACAAAACAAAACAAAAAATCAAAAAAATTCTAAACTCTCAAGTGACCCTTGCAGCAGGACAAGGATCTTCAAGCCTATCCAGCACAACCAAGCTGCCAAACCAAGTATCAGGGGTCACACGACCCCTCCAGAGAGAGCAGAGGAGGAACAAGATTCCTTTGAATAGGGAAGAGGTAGGAAATAAGAGGTCACCATGACATCCCATTGCTCCACTGTGGGACTCAACAGGGTAGGACACTACTGGGGTCCAAGATGACCCCAATATGGGTGACTTCTTTCTACCCTCTAGTTCCACACTATAGATATATCCCTGGTATGATTTCTGAGCACCCTCTGTGCAGATTTCCTCAAGCAGGTCTACTGCTTCAGTCCCATGCTTCAGAGGAGGTGCCACACCCTGCTCCGTCCATCTCATGTGCCCATGTGGTAACATCACGTAACCATTGTCTGCCTGAGAAAGAAAGAGCTGCTCTGAGGGCAGGTGACACCCGTGGGTAGAGTGAGTTCACACTGCCCAACAGAGCCCAAATCACCAGTCCAAGCTGCTGGACAGCTCAGACAGTGTGTGAAAGCCAAAACACCTCATCCTAGAGAAAGAGGAAATAACCAACACTGATCTAACCCCACACTAATTCATTGTCCTCCATGAGGTTCTTAAAAGATCAAATTAATCTTTAACTCAAGTTATATCTGTCTATGTCTATCTCTAGAGCCCTGCTGACCATGCAGCCAGGGTGGGGGCTGAGGCCTTATGAAGGTGAGAAGTGCTGTCCCTGTGACAGAACAGCTGCTTTTGGTGGCTGGGGACGTGCTCTCAGTGCCACATTTGTGTGGCACCAGTTTCCTCTTGCAGCGGGAAGGAGAGGAAGTGCAGTCCTCACAGCATCCGCGGGACTCGCAGGGATATCTGTTACAATTCATTAAGTAGCGCTCTAAGAAGTTACAATAATAACATTTCAACACAGTTTCCAGAGGGAGTCTCAGAAACTACAGGAAAAGCTGACAAGTTTCAATCCATTTATCAAAGCACTCCAAGACAGATGAAACAGCAGAGCTGCTTAGTGAGGAATGTCTCTCTTTCTGGGTGTCCAGAGCATTTCAGTAAATAAAAAGCTCTTTAAAAATAAGTCAATACAATGGAATCCCTTTTGCCTTTTGCCAGCGCTTGTATTACACTTACACCCAAATGACCCTCCTACCTATAATACTGCAGCATTTACATACACATCAAATGGGTGCTTTTCACTTACATAATACATTTTAATCCAGGGATTACAGAGCACATTATATATTAAACATTACGCCACCTCGTGAGGTAGGTTAGCATTAATGAAAATGTGGTGGGTAAACTGAGGCACAGGCCAGCTTTATTACTTGCCTGTGGTCCAGAGGCAATCAGTGGAACAGTCATTGAGATGCTGTTCCAACAGCAGACACACATATACACCTACTTGTATGGGTAAAATAGACTGATCCACATGTTCTAAAGCAACTTCAGCTGCTCATCTGGAGACACTCAGGTCTTGATTCTCTGAGAGCAGGAGAACAAAAGGCAAATAGGAAAAGTCAAAAAGAAGCAAATGTTTGCTGTTAGAAATATATTTTTTCATATGTCAACCTGTTTACACAAAACAAGAGACATCCAAGACTGAAGGACACTTCAGATACTGGTCTCCAATAGTTTGATTTTCTGAGTAAAGATTTTTCTAGACCTGCAACAGGGGTTTTGTTAGGTTTTTGTTCAATAACACTGGTTTATATTTAGCTTTCATATTGCAGAGAAAAAAAAATCTTTCATTAAGGTCTTTGAGCCAAGCATCTAGGATGAAATTTTCAAAAGCACTCAACAGCGGCTTTTGAAAACAGAATTAGGCTAGTTGCTGAGACAAGCTTCGAAATCCACCCCCTACCTCCTTTAGCATTTTAACTGAGAGCTGACTTCCTTGGTGATGGTACTGTTGCCTGTTTTAGTCTCCCCATCTCATGGCCTTCACCAGTATTGCTGAGGCAAGTTGGATTTAATGCCAGGAAAGCAGGCAGGAGACAGGCAAGGAGGGAGCCTGTGGTCATGACCTCCCCAGCAGGTCTGCTGCCCCAGAGTGCTGTAGCTGGACACAGGGATGCTCCCTGGGTGGCTCCCACTTTCCAGCCAGCCTTTGTTCTCTTTGTGGGAGCCTGGCTAATAGAGGCATACACCCTTTGCCTGATGGGTAGGTGAGGCTATAATTACCTCCGTAATAAGGTCTGATTCTTCCCTGCTCTGCACCTCCTCGGCTGGCCAGGAAGACTTGTCTAAAGTGGGTGCAAAATGCTACCAGATCAGAAAGATGACATTTTACATCAATGGAAATGACCAGGTGTAGGGAACAAAGGCCTACATAACAATGCTCTCAACTCTGTTGTCCTTTAATTAAGTAGTTCCTCCAGCAATGACACTAATGAGGCCTTGTTTCCTCAGGGTTGGATTCTCTAGTATCTAAATGGGATGTGAGTTTTCCTGGAGAGAGAGGCACTTATAATTTCTTCCTCCTAGGTAGTGTCCAATTTGGGTGGATGTCATGCTGTAACCTCTTTTGGTGAGGATGACAGTGGGACATCTCTCATCCTGGCTGATGATTTTCCTGAAACCAAAAGAAATTTTTGAAAGCTCTGCTCTCCTATTGCATTTGGCTGAGTTTGGTCAAAGGCTCCAGCTTGGCAGGGGATAGGAAGACAAATTCATCAAATGAGACAGAATAAAGACATAAGCCTGTTTCTTCTAAGAAGAGAAGATTAAATATTATTTTTATTTAAAACCAAGTTTTCTAGTGGTGTGGTAAAGTTGGACGGTACTTTTTTGCTTCCCTGGATGGCATGCCTGGCTGCAACTTCTGCAAAGGTATCAACAAAAGGAGTATGCACAGACAAATACATGCTGGCAGGACATGCAGCTAGGGCAACAAGCAGTGTTACTTAGCTGGCCACAGAAGACAGCTGGAAAGTTCATTAAATCCACAGAAGCAGTGATCATGTTCACTTGGGACAGTGCTGACTGGACAAGGTCATAGGTCTGAATGGAGAAAGCAACTGAACAAAGAAGCAGCAGTAGAA
>VWYI01019895.1:4309-94309 GCA_013399455.1 Anthoscopus minutus | reverse complement strand
GAAAAGAGAAACAGCTCATTTACACACAGGTAGATGAAACTATGATATATTATATCAGCTAAAAGCATATTTAAATTAACATTTTTACAGTTTCTGTTAAAAAGGGGAATATCACATCAGAATTTAATACACTCAAAAAATTCCAACATGCAATCTCAACATAGTCAGGCCAGTATTGAAAATCTAGATTGTTTAATGCACAATGATCACTCAATTGTTGCTGAACTATTACTAAGGATCTCTTTTCAATCAGCAACAAATAGATAAGTATCTTTATATATCTTCATTAAAGGCCTAGTGTGTAATGCTTATCAGTACATGTATCAACACTGGAAGATTTAAAAGAGATTTAACAGATGGGCTGTAGCCACAACTGCATTTTAGGTAAGTGATGTGTTTTCATGATCTTGATGAAAGTGGAACTGCTTTGAATAAGCAGAAAAGAAAGCCTAACTTTAAACAAAAAATTGTTAAATTGAGTTTTGGATTTACATTATATATTAAGCACCATCCTAAGGTTGCTCTCTTTTTAAAACCAGCTACTGTTCTTAACCAGGTTACATCTACTATGATAATGGATGATTGGGAGCTAGTCAGAGGAGACAGGTTCACTTTCTACATCATTTGGTCTCTGCTTTACTTATATTCTAAATCACAGAAGGTCAGATACTGCTTGATATTCAAACACTCTGCAAGCACAAGAAAAGTGCAAAGACCCCTCTCCTCTCATGAAACTCTGGCAACTTTTACAGGCTAATTGTCTGTGGGTGCATTCGACACACATTGAGTCTTTTTATACCAGAACAAGCCCTCACTCCAACAAATACTTAGATCCTGAAAACACTCAGATAAGGACAAATATGTAAGAAAAAACCAGCCCCACATGCCATCAACTATGCCATCAATAATACAAAATATTTTACACCACTTGCACCTGAGTTGAAGAGTGGAAAAGAGAGGGAGACTCTGTCAGTGCAAGAGAATGATTCATGTGACCACTTTGTCTTAATTACTCAGAACAAGCAGTTTGTTGCTGTTTAGTGAAGAACAAAGATATCAGCGTCCTCTGACAGAAAAATAAATAGCCATCATGGTGGTGAAGATGATGATGACTGCCAGAACAACAATCAAAATCCGGTTTTGGATGATCCTGGAAAAAAGTAGAAGAGACAAAAAAATTGTAGTGAATAAAACAAAATAAATAAAAATAGCAGAATATATACAGAAATTATAAAATCAAGTGCACAAAAAACTGAGAAAAGACATATCCCCACAAATTCAGTATTCCCTCTAGTATTCTGTATATCTTGATTATATTTTACTTGCAATTTCCAGCGCTTCCAACCATATATTTATGTAGCTATTAAATCCAACTTTTGTATTCAAGAAAGAAGTAGACTTTTCTGAATTATACATACATTTATATACATATTAGAATAAATTAAATTAATTATGTTCCAATTTATTAACCTTCTAAGGACAAATGAAAAAAATAGTGTACAGTCAATGCAATCCAAGCAGGGTGGTCTGTAATAGTAAATATCATTGTATTTTTTAAAACCATTCTGAAATCTTCACAGTGGTTTTAATCTGAAAAGAAACAATTTATTAATTTTCAAGGGATTTTACTATTAAGGAACAAGATTTCAAGGAAACACATGTCAATGAGATACTCACTTGTACTAAAATACCAAGGGAAAAGTACAAAAGATAGTTTTGAAGAAAAGGATGATATAAAGAAGCAAGTGTCAAACTGTGAAGCTTATGTTGTAAAGGCATCTCTTGTCTCTGTAGCATACCTTTACTTATGGTAATAGGCAATGTTACATTTCTATGCAGTATGAAAAAATGGAGATTAGTGAAAATAAAAAGATGCCAGAAGTAGAAAGTCCTAATATTTTTCAATCATTTGTTGGGAGAAATTCCTGCTTATAAAATACGTCTTCACATCACTTCAGATTTTTCCTAAAATTATTAAGTCAATTAAAATTACTAAATTAAGAAACAGTAGAATTTGAGACATTTTATGGGAGGATTTTGGATTGTAAGAATTCACTGTTTGTTATTCCACTTTCACAGAGAAGGAAGAATATTTTCAGAGGCTCTTCACAAATAGGGACTTTTGTAAAACACACTTGCACATGAAGCTTATCAGAATTGGAGAGGTACAAGCAAAAAAATCCCAACAACCAAGGGCAATGAAAACACCCCAAGTTATATATCATTTTCTTAAGCTTCTTCAAAACAAAACAAAACAAAACAAAAAACAAAACAAAACAAAACAAAGTCTTCAAGAAGCAAACCATGGTAAGAAGAGGTAAAACTGTGTTTTGTGAAACATCAGACCAAATACAACTTGAAGACAGGGAGTGTAATGTGTTAAAATGAGCATATTTCAAGCAGTGAAAGAGAGAAGAAACTCCAGAGAGCAGAGGGGAGTTTTTCTTGGTAAATGTTTTTCATTTGGATGCGGGTGGAGATATATATATATATATATAAATTATACTGGAAAGTGTAAAGAAAAATGCAGTTTTAACCAACTCCAGCTCTCTCCTTGCTTACCCCCCACCTAAAGGAAAAGCAGTAATGGATGGATGAAAACTGTCACATCAGACAGACACCCTCCCCTGTGACACTCTAAAAGGACTAGCTCTCTATCCTCCTGACAGGTTACAAAATGATCACATTTGCTGACACGTCTTCCGCAAAACTGCTTTAGTGTTTGTGTCCACTTTCCTAGCAGGAGATGAATGGGCTGCTTTGTCCTCATTTATCACTTAAAGCTGAACTAAGATCTGTCTCGTTTATTTTTCCCTTCCTCACTAGAAAGGCTCAACCACAGCATTAATTCTTTCGCGATGACAGCTAATTCAAACTTAACAGGCAATATTTACTCTGCCAAAAGGATGAGGAGGAGGGAGGGATGTTTCTCACTCTTTTTTTCCCTAAAAAAGAGTGTAGCAGGCTAACAAAATAAAGCTAATTAAGGGCTTTTGGTTCTTGTTGGTTTGCACTTCAATTTAACACCTGAACTTACAAGCTTCTCTTTTGTGGTGGGGTGTGACATTCTCTGCCAAACACCTGATAACAAACGATTTGTCCAGGCAAATGCATGAAAACCAGAATATATATTTACTCACTCTCCCTCATCACTCCTGAAAGGACACTCAGCAAAATTGAAACTCAGCAGTGAAATAGATTAAAAGCATGAAAACTCTTAAAACATTCAGCCTTAAGTAATATACAGTGCAGCTGGCTTGACAACCATTTTATTTGTGGGATGCGGGCCCCAAGGCATCCATAATGCTAATTTACAAAGGATTAACTGTGAGTGAAACTTGCTTAATCTAACACATAGTTAGGCAAAGGCATACATAACATACTGAGTGTTTAAATCAACTCCTCCTATCTCTGGCCCACCAAAAAAATCATTGCATGGTCTGAGAAGCAAAACCAAAAAAAAATATGAGAAGCATCAAGTCCCCCAAATGCTTTATTTTTAATACCCTCTCAGTACACACCTGATTGCAAGATTATTTAGTCCATGTGTCTAAAATCCTTTTCAAGAAAACACTGAATGAGGCAAGCCACCACCTGTATCTGCTAATTGAAGGTTCACTTATGGTGTGAATCTAGGAAATATATATCAAAGTTCAATTTCTAGGAATCTGATTTAGTCTGCACAGTGCAGCAAAAGAATATCATATTAAAAGGAACAAATTAATCATGAAATAGGATGGATGTTATCAACAGATTCCTACACTGAAGTATTATACACTTTTAATATTCAAGTCCACAGTTAAACATTAATTTTATATCTTTAAAAAAGAAAAACATTGAGTTTTACTGTTTTCCTTTTAAGTGAGCAAGTGAAATTAAACTAACTGAACACTGCCCAAAGGATGAGCCTGGAGGAGAAGGGCAGAGCTGTTTGGCAGCAGCAGGACAGTCCCAAGGAGAACTCAGTGGTGCCTGTTGAAATTCGAGTCTGGGAGCTGATGCTAAGGCAAGAGAACACAAGTTTTGGGTGTCAGAACATTTTAGATCTCAAAGTCAACAGGCAAGGATGACCCCTCAGAGTAAAGAAAAAATGAGGAGGAAAGGGGGTTTTGAGTAATCCAAGACAGTCAAGCCTGCTCACAGTTGTAGAACAATGGTTGGCATTGGCAGGACCCATCTGTAGGGAAGCATACAGAACTGTCACAGCCAGACACTGCCAGTGGGTATTGCTCTAGGCAAAGCATCAAGGAATTTAAGTGGGGGAGGGAATGATAATACCAGAGAAGAAAATGGGGCCTAACACTCTCTACAAAAAAGTCCCAAAGGCTAACATGCTCACAAGAAGCAGATGATAGTCTTTTTATCTCTATTACACCTTAAATTCAACAAAATCTGCTGAATGAGGAAGCCCAGATTTTTGTTTGAAAATGCAAAGCATGTTTACAGGGTAAATAATTTAGGAAAGAATATATACTTGAAAGAAGACACCCATTGAAACATCCATGGCTAAAATGCCTGAAGGCAAAAACTTGTGCATTTGCATGCTGCATTTTATTAAGTTAGCACACTGTAGCTTTAAAAGAATGCATGGCCAAATTAAGAGGAATGTGTGACTGAAACATCAAGGATTCCTCAAGTTTACATTATGAATCACAGTGCTGTTGATATGAGATGAATTAACCATTTAGTTGATGCAGCTTAGGCACTGAATTCACACCAAGTTCTGCTGGAGCCCTGCGCGGGAGCTCGTTAACAGCCAACGTCTACTGTTCCTTTCATACTCGAGGCTCTAGGAGCACAAGGGCTCATTCTCCTTTGAGTTAGAAGAGACGAAAAATCTGTGCTTTTAAACCAAGCTCCATCTAGTTTATTATGGACAGCAGCCCGAAATATTTGGGTGCAAAACCACAGAGAAACCGTAACTAAAGCAGATCCAAGGGTAACGTTAACTGACGCACTGGAAGAGCACTCTGGACTAGCAACGCAGAAAGCACGTCCCTCTCCTCTTGAGTTTCTTTCTGCTCCACCTTTCCAAATGCTTGACCCTTTATCCTGGCCTCTGGTCACAGTGCCTAATCTCCAACCAGTGCTGTGCTGGAGGGTGCCTCCAGCCAGTGCCAAATTCATGACACCATCTGCTTCTGAGGATCACCTCCTTGCTGCACAGGGCAACCACCTCTCTGCAGAACAGGTCCCACATGCGCTACCAAACACTGATATTCCCGGAAAATCTGTTCCCCTCACTCCTGCCCTGGAGGAAATCGTGCTGCCTTTCCACATTTCAAATCCCCAAAGGATTCGTGCCCGTCCGTAGCTTCACACACACATGCACACAATGGGTCCAACTGTTTGCGCCATGTTTAGATCTGCTCCGTACAAACACAAAGCAGTTCCCAAATAAGCTTCTGCAAACCTTACATTAAGGATGCCAACCGTGTTGAAACCTTTTTATAAAACAGCATTCATTAGCAGGGGAGTGCACGACATCTATATGGGTTCAGCCTGATGTCTTGCACATGTCTTAGTGCCTGATTGACCAGCATTGAATAATGATGCCCTGCCATTAAGCACTGATGGTACAATAACAATTGTCATGAAAATTAGCAATCATGGCAATGTTAACAAAATGCAGGATATAAATGAACCAGTGCAGATTCTGGGTGCATAAAGAATGTGTCTTTAACTTGAGGGCAACAAAATACTGCAAAAAATTTCCTACAGAAGCTCAACTCTGACACTGATACAAATGAAAAAAAACCACAACCAAACAAATGGCTTGGGGGATCAGTTAGCACACATTCATTACAACACAGGGCTTTATTCTTAAAGGAGGCATCTTGAAAAATAGGGTCCTCAAGAACACAGACTGATTGATGATAGAGCACTGTCCAACAGTGTTTCACTGTAATATGTATTTATGATTTAACTAGAAGTGATTCCTATCAGTTTACTGAACAGAAAGGCTTGTTTTCTGTATGCAAAATCACATCTTAAATGGTCACTTTGAATACTTGGCTGCTGCATTTTTTTGTGCCCTTTTATTTCTGATTCGTAGTTTTTGCTAACATGAAAGAAAATAGGTGCATGCAAATCAGTGGCAAGGGATTTTTAAGTGTCCAAAATTCATGTGCAAATCAGCAGATACAAATAAACACTATGTGTGGGTCTAGCCATATAGGCAAAAACATACCAGGCAAAATTAAAATTGCATTTAAAGTAATGCAGCTATAGTCACATAGCTTCTGGACAGACACAATTATTACTATATATAAGGACATCCTTGTTATGGTTAGTTTTCAAATGGAAGCACTAAACCCCACAAGGGAATAAAATATGATTAGTAAAGGAAAGCCTTTATGATAAAATTTCAAGTTCAGGGAAACTAGGGGCTGTTCAATCACTCCCATCTTCAGGTTTAAGAATGCTTTTCTTAAATAAAAGCAACTGTAAAGAATGAGACAGGCTGTGGCAAAAACATAAAGACATGGCAACCTACTGTAATAAAAAAGTGGGAGAACCCTACCTAGCAGAATTACAGCTGGCTGGAAGTATCTGATTTGAGGCTTTTTTCATCATTAATGACTGAAATTAGCAAACAGAAATATCAGTGAAAAAAATACCTGCACAACTTGCATATGACTCCTTGGCCCTCTTCTAGCTGACCATGGAAAAAGTGAGGAATTTGGAAAACACTCAAGTTTTTTTCCTCTTCCTCACTACAAACTCTCAAAGTAAGTCCAAGTCTTTATGTTCTCAAGCCAGAAGACCTAATTACATTGTAATTGACATTGTATATTTAGATGTGAAAAGGCTTTGGGGGTGGTGGAGATGGGACTCCCCATGGCTTACTGGGGACAAAAAGGCCACACTTCCAGAGATCCACCTTCAGTCTGCAGACTGTTCTCAGCATAAGCCTTTTTTGTGTTCTCTGAGCTCCTTCCCAAAGGTGCCTCTTTGTAAGACCAAGGGAAAATCCATTAAAAATTTCTGAAAACTGAGAAGATAACAAAATTAAACCCTCAAAAATGGAGGGCTGGAGAATAAGAAAAGATGGGGTTTTTCTAACTGATTTTCTAGCAGGGTTTATTGAAAGAGCCAGGACATACAGAGTGCCTAAGATTTTATGGATATGGCTGAGTAATTGTGCAGTGCTATGTCCCCTAGTTTTAAAGTTCAGTCTTAAGGACTGAGGCTGTCTACTTGTAATAACATGGATACCAATCTCTAGTTATAATATTACACTCAAACCACATCAATGTGTTTCCACCTGGGCCCTGAATGAAAGAATGAGTCATGTAATAACAGGTGCAGGGAAGTCGTCACACTATCCCACTTTAAACATCTAAATTATATCTAGCTAATCTCTCTCAGCACCCTGTACATATAAGCTTGAGTCCTGCTCTGAACTGCCTTCTCTTTCTCCTGGCCATATATGCACCCCAGTAGTGCTGGTCAGCTAGGTTAGCTGGCTAGGTTAGGTGCCTACAACATGGGAATAAATGCCTCTAAAAGCTTGAACATGAAGCCCAAGCAAGAAAGCTTGCTAGCTCTGAAGGCAAAATCACATAGAAAGGTGTTAGCATATTGTAAAATGTGCGTAGTCTCCCATTAATCAGAAATATTGCAGAGATGAAACTCACTAGTGAAGCAGAAGATGCTAATCAATAATTAGCCAGTAAAGACCTTGATCCATCATCTCCTTTTAATGGATCCTATATTTTCATATTAAATTTTGACCAGAAATAAATATACTTTTCTTCTGACTGTTTTTCTGGAGCATTAAAAGAAAGGGTATCCCTCTCTTGGCTGAATGCCTGCTGAAACATATTGGCCTTCCTTGACTCAACTATGTTTTTACTGTGTCATCTTCTGACAATCTTGTCATAAAGATGAAAACTTAAAATTATTTTCATTATATTTGATAGCTAAAATAGTTATGGAGAGATTTAATTCATAACAGAAACCTTGTAACACATTCCAAATGAACAGCATTGGAATAGTGTTATTTGGTAGCCATCATGGTTATCATGGCTTGCAGGAGCCTTCTCCCAAGGAGGTGGCAGTCTCAGGAAGTGAAAATTGTACCCAGATGATTAGTGGGGTGTGTGTGGGGAATGAGAGGGGACTGACTGGCCTAGGAAGGAGAGAGATCTACAGGAATGACTGGAAATCAAATGTGGTAACAGGGAAAGCCTGACTGAGGACCTCATAGATGTGGGACTAAGGGTCAAAACACAAAATGGAAGGGTGTTGAAAATCCTGTACTAGCCAGATTTCATTCATTGCTTATTTCTGAAGGATGAAAAGCATCCTTCTGCTCCTGAGAGAACCTGACATGGAACTTTACACTGTTTTGATGCAACTTCTTTCTCCCACCTCCATGTCCACTCAAGAAGGAATGAGTTTGGTTATGACTGTCACTAGGAGGCACAGTGGGGCTTCTGGGGCCACTGAACTCACCAACCACAATGGGAGAGGGACCAACTCATTTCATTCAAAGCACAGGCAACACCAGATCCCTCTGGCAAGTCTAAACGATGATCACATGCACAGTGGCAACTGCAAGTGGAAGGAGTCAAGGTTGTCTTAATCTCCAACCAGCCTTTCTCAGGGTACTGAAGTATCAAGAACAAATCACACATTTAGTCACCTGAGCATGACTAAGAACCATAGGCCTTAGCAAACATTACAAGAGCTTTAGCAAGAGCTCTGAGGGAGGGTGGATAGCCCAGCTGTCGGTGCAGTGGCATTCTTCAGCACGTTGGGTACATGAAACCCTGGTCCCCAAACAGTTAATAGGAAAAAAGCCCCCACCCCCCCGTCAGCACTCAAAGCTAAAGCAATTATTTCTTCAGCAGAAGAAATGCATGCAAGCTATAAAATGACAAGAACGTACATGATCTCATATTGGCTTTTATGATAAATATAGTTAAATTTACATTCTGTGCAATTTAAAGAAAACAAAAATGTCAAAAGTCTGCATCTTATCAACTTCCATAATCATTAGAAGCCACTAAAAGGTATATCTTACACAGATGAAAGGAAGTAATGTCTTTCACCCTGTCTCAATTTAATTAATGACTAATCTACAGGTTTTAGGTGTGACAAAGAGACTGGAGACTGGACACACACATTCTTCTTGCATGATTTTCTTCTTATTACACCATATTTGACTGGGCATCTTTTTGTATGGCAAATTTCCTACAATTGTCTTAAAAATGTTGACCTCTTTTGTAAAAACCTGAAGGCATCTGCAGCAATTGTTCCTGAAGATGTGCTATCTAAAATGTTACCATTTCATGGCACTTCTTGAATGATAGAATAGAAATTTTTTTGGTATATATTCATTTTTTTTCAAATGCTATAAAAGAAAGGAAAACAATCATGGCTAAGGCCATTTGTGAGATGGCATTAAAAGAGCCTACTCTGAGACAGATAAAAATAATGAGAATCTTTCTGTCAAGAAGGATTTAGAAAATATCACTAGCATTATTAAAATTTAATTTTTTACTGTGCTTTTTGGTTCCCCCTTTTCCACTGATAATGAGCAGGACTGCACACCTCCACAATGCTAGTACTTGTTTTGAGCAATAAATTCAGCCTTCCAGTCTGAAGACATTTCAGACAACAATTTTGACTGCTATAGGCTTATTTTTCAACCTTTTCTGTGCTCTGAGTCTTCCTATAAAAACCAGTTCATAAGCTAATTTTCCACAAGGCCAGTTGAACAAATAAAAATCAATTTTTGCCCAACCGGTTCAGAGAAAACCTGGGAACAGTGAAGACAGAACAGTGAAAAATAAAAAGAATCGATGTAATCACAAATGGTTTACCTGATAGAGAAACTACCAAATTAGTTGTCAGGAGATACTTGCCAGTATGAAAGTATGTTCTTTTCAGCATGTTACAGTATTTCTATTAGGGGAGCAGAGAAGCCTCTACTTTGTCATGACCTCAGCCACCTCGGTTTAACAGCCACGTCAAACCTCCAAATATTCAGTAAAACCACAGGGCACAAAGTCACAGTGCAAGAGCCCCTCGCAGGTCTTGCAGCCAGAGGGACCTGCAAGCCCAACTGGCTTAGGGTGGGTGTAAGTCTTCATGATCTCCTGGAAGGCACAGAGATTCCTGTCTCAGTGAAGGCGGGGAGACATTCAGGCCAACCTTGTCAAGAGGAATTTGGTCCATCAAGAGAGGGAAAAAATTGTAAAAAACACCGCCCAGACTTCCCTTCTCTGTTAAAACCCCAAGTGTTCAGGAGCACACTGAAGACTAAGCAGTTTAATCTCTTGGATAGCAGAACACAAATTTCTCCAAAGATGGGAATCCCATTCGTAGACTTCAAAACTTTCAGAATCTCAAGGACAACTTAGGGCACAGGCTTTAATATCATGGCCCAATCCATTTCATCATCTTCTCCACTAATTGGGCAAGCAGTCCCAAAACTGCCATACTGAGAAGGGATGGGTAGGTGCTCATGCCTGTCTGCAGCCAGAAAAATATGTCTGGAAAATTGATTCAAGAACAGAATCTGCTTTTTAACACAAATTAACCATCACTGCTGTGGAAATAAAACAAATTTATAATTTACAACCTTAAATATTAAGGAAGCTATTTTTAAGTACCTATAATCTTCACTCTGGTATGTAGCATTTTATACACTCCTTTATTTTTATGAGTTGGCATTTGAATGTGACTCATTTTAACAGAAAAAAGAAAAAAAAGGATTAACTGCATTACTCTGAAGTAAAGCTGTATATTACCTATTTAAAATACTGTACACACCATGGAGACATCATTTCTAGGGCCAAACAAAACATTACTCAATGAAGAAATGGCATGAAATATAAAATATTCAGCAGAGGAAGGGTATTTGGAGCTAAGCAGTTTCACTGCCAATAAACAGCATCATAATAAATAGTCTGCATGTAGCAAAAAAAAAGTATACCTGTTTTTCACTATTTGAGATGTAACACCTTAGTGTGGGAAAGTAATAAAGATGCTACTCCTCCACTAAGCACATGCAGGGAAAAACTAAAACCACCACACATTTTGATTCTGAATCTCTTACAACTGATGCTAATTTGCTTATGATATCTGCCTGATTTAGAGCTAATCTTCTGTAAATTAACTCCTAATGCTGTATGAAATAATCCTCTTAATGCTGGTCTGTCTTGAGTACTTTATATCAAACACCATGAAATACAGAAGCACACACAAGGCGTTCAGCATCTCTGGTGCTGTGGGCTGCTCAAGAGTGTTTGCTGTGCCATGAAGGCACAAGCAGAGCTGTGAGGTCCTGGGGCAGCCTGGGGATGGCTCTGGTTGTCCCCTTGGAAGGGGACAGCAAGCCAGGGCCATGCCCCACAGCCTCCTGGCCACCAGAGAGAAGAGGAAGCTCTTTGTCTCCTGACAAAATGGTGCAGGGAGGTACAGCTCCATGCTCCAGAGCTCCCACCTTCAGCAGCACATGATAATGAGAAAAAGTAAATGCTCAGGCTTTCAGATTTCTGAGCAACAAGACCTGTGTTAAACAGCAGTAATTATCAGCTGGAAGCCTAATCTGATAACGGGTTTGAGAAGACAGAGACAGACCATTCTGTTTCTTCAGTGGAGGAAAATATTTTTAAGGGTGTTGCTTCAGCATCGGCCAGCTTAATAATTACTGCCAGTGTACCTATAACTCTGTACTCAAAAATATATTTTTTCTGCTAAATCCACTGGAACAATTTTCTCTCCCAACATTAATTTAATGATAGAACCAAAAACCTAATTGATATTGGTGAGCAATGCAATACAAACATATTATTTTCTTAGGTTTTGAAACATAAATGGCAGACACAACTTTGACTGAATGGACTTCTTTATGTTTTAACAGACAGTTTATTGGCTCAGACTCCTACATATAACAAGCACAATTCCAAAAGCAATACATTTTTAATTGAAAAATTAATGTATTTTTACTAAGTACAAGTAACCTTGACAGGTAAAGGGCTTTTAAAACAATTTTAATACATGGAATATTGTTTAGAAATTTTATTCTCACCATAGCAAGTACTTATAGGAGTCTCTTAAAAGAAAAAAAAATTCTATTCTTTACATTATACTTTATTGGAACTTGCTTTTTAAATATATTAAAGAACAGATAAAGCACAGTGATCACTGAGCCGTATGCGTCCAACAGCCCTTCAAGAGGCTTGTGGAAATGTATAAAACAAGCAGTGATACAATCCTTTGCCAAACACTGTCATAAATTTTTTATTTGGCAGCTAACATTCTCACTAGCTTTCTTGGCAGCAATTGGGACCTTTAGCAAGAAAGGTGCAGGAGAAAAATACCTTGTTTAGAGATGTTTTCAACACTTTCTGGGATTTTTCAGAACTTCTGCCTGCAGCATATTTTACAACCACAGTCTCCAGTCACCTGATGAGTGGGTGGTGGTTTTAAAGTTTTTTTCTTAGTATAGAAAGCCTACTACTTCCCTCTGGCCTTCAGCCTAGGATGTGAGCGTGTGGAGTGGGGCTCTGTGTTCCACAGAGATACAAGTGGTTGCTCCTTTCTGTCTAGACAAAAAAACTTGAAAATAATATCAGAATGTACCTTTCATTGCTCCTGATACTAACTGTATCTTATTCCCAGGTGACAGAGATAAATGAAAGTCAAACATATGCTGATTACTTTCGCATTTTTCTCAGGAGATACCTGCAGAAGAGCTGGTCACAGGTGCAGCTGCCCTGGCCAGCCAGTGGGATGCTGAGAACAGAACTGGGAAATAGATTTCTGTGCCCAGGTCCAGAGGTTTGTTTGTTTGTTTTCCTTTAATATACTGAACTTAACACCAGATGTATTACCTTCTTCCATGAGCCCAGATGTGCTGATGTATGTGTTTTACCGATTCACTTACAGAAAAAGTATTCCATATTTGGTATTTCATAATTTCAGAATAAAAATAAGATAAACCTACTTTTCATCTCAGAAACTTCCTCCAAAACTCACACAACATTAAGACACATTTCAGTTCTTTACATTAACAGAAAGGAAAGAGTGTGTCTTCAATAGATGTGGACCAGGCAAAACAACTTTTCCTATCTGCCTCAAACGAGAAGGGCTGGAATAATTTTTAGACAGCACAAATTGCTTTAAACACAGCGCTAATTAAAGTAATGCTGTTACAATTATAAAAACAAACTAAAAGGCTTCCCCACAGCCTGTGCTCCAGTTTTGCCTGCCGTGTTTACCAGGGGCATCACCCCCTCGAGAATGTTTCAGAGCCCACACAGACATCTAGTGGCAGGTGAAAACACTGCACGGTGGCACCGCCACCTGGCACAGCTCCACGGGGACCTGAAGCCATGCCTGGGGTGAGGTGAGCTAACTCTGCTACGACTATGGATGGGCAACCGAACAGGGAAAGATGTACTCCCTCTGTGCCATCCCAGCAGTCACGGTGAGACAGCTGCTCTCCTGGCAGTTCTGGTTTCCCAAATTTACATTATTATTGATTCTCTTTAATTAAATCGGAGCTCTTTTTGTCTTTCTGAGTACCTTTACATCTGTCTCTCCTTGCTACTGTTTTATTTTACTTAAAAACTGCAGAGGTTAATTATGTAGCATCATTTGAAATGTTCTCTGAGCGTGGCTACGCGCAACGCAGCGAACACACCGGAGCAATGAGATTTTACAGACAGCAAAACACACAGAAAGTGCAATCAATAATAAATTCTAAATGGTTGGAGGAGGAATATGACTTGCTCCACAGTCCACATCAATCAATGGAAAGATGACTAAAACTTCAGTGAGGTTTGAGTCCCACATCTGCAAAGGAGATCAAGCTCCACAGCTCTGCACAGAGTTGTAAGAGCTCAGTGCCCCAATTCTGCTCTGTTACACCATTTTAAATCAAGCAGTACTCAGTGGTGTCATAACCCTGTACATCTGTGTCAGACTCTGTGTTGCAAGGACAGACTTGATGCCAAGAATGCAAAACAGATGTTGCTTTCCTAATGTTTTCTTGTTGTCCTTTAAGTTGTTTTCATGGGGTTCTGTTTTCATTTTGGGGAGCAAAACAGGTCGACAGGACTTTTCTGAGGGCAGACTGGAGGAATGCTTCTGCATCTTCCTTTTTATTTTGTGTGCATGTGTGAATATGCAGAGGCTTTGAGTTACAACTGGGAAAAAAATATCTTTTTTTTTTTTAAGCTTCATTTGAGCTATGCTCAGTTCCCTAGGGGCAAAGTGAAAGGTAGCTATTTGTGGATGGGAAAAAGGGCTTTTGTGAACAGCAATACTGCATCACCAAACAGCTTAAGAAAAAGATTTTTTGAAGTTATTTTTTACTACTACTTTAAGAGGAAACAGGGATAAATATATCTTTTTTGCATGTTGACTCATTAACAAATTTAGCAATAAACACCTTGCAATTAAGTCCACTAGTTTACTGCTGTCCAGAAGTTTCTCAATACACTTTGCACAGAGGTTTTGGAAAACACAGGACTAAGAAATGGTGAAGGCAAATCCCAACAGCTTGCTCAAGCAAATCTAGCCAAGGTTTAAACTCACTTCTGAACACTGAAATTTGAGATGCTGTATCAAATAAGCAGCTCTTTTTCCCTGAAGAGAAGAAACTGGGTGTAGCTAACCTAGTGCATAATAGGTTTATTCTCATTCACAAAACAGGAATTACTTTATGGCCCCAAAGTAAAACTAGCACAGAAATATACTGGCAGATTTGCTGCAGATGTGTGTTGTGACACGTATGCAGGGAATCTGCTATTAATCACACGCTAAGATTTTAATATTATGTAGGGTAATGCAGGCAATCATTATGGTGGAGGTTCTGGATGCATAACAGCCTAAGCCACAAATGGGACTTTTAAATTTAACTCATTTGAGCTCACTCTCACACTGCACCAGTTGAATTCCCTGGTTCATCCCCTCCCTCTTCACTACATACACATATTTCAGTATCTATTGTGCCTTTCTTTTTGTGCTTGTGCTCCGCTTCTTTTCTTGAGACACATGACAGTTGTTGGGGAAAGTGCAGCTTTTCAATTCTCCCATTTGCCAGACTATGACAGGAATGTTCTTGTTAGAGGGGCTGTTTGTGAGACCCCTGAACACGTAGCCAGCACAGGAAACAATCTGGCTCAAATGCTGGAAAAGCCATTCTTCACCTGAATCCTTCAAAATTTGTGTCTGAACATAACTAGAACCTATGTATCCATAGCTGGGCTAAGATTACTACGGACAATTATACCGTGGAAATGCATTATTCTGACAAAGCAATCAATCACGTTATTTCTCACAATTTTAGTTCACCCCTAAAATTTTCCTTACCTCCAAAGCCAGCTGGATATTATATTACTGAAGCTGTTGAAAGGGTGTAACACTAACCATGAAGCCAAAGGCCACTAAAACTATGCAATGCATAAATTTTTATTGTTTGCTCAGCATTGAAATCTCATTAGGGCTCATAACTCATCGGCACACTGCAAACATTTGCATCTGCTGATCATGAGAACTTGGATGGAATGTACACCTTTGGCTAATTTACTTGTTATGTTTTTAGATGAGACTGTTGCTTTTTATTTTGTTTTAAAAAGTCCTTATGCAGTTGTGAGTCAAATGTCCACTTTTTAAACTGAATACATGAAAACTTTCATTTGCAGTTTCTCAAGGTTGTTCTGTTGCAGGCAATGTTCATGATCATCATTTTACAAAAGCTTCATTTGACTTAGTATTCAGGGTAGTCATTGTTTGAAAACTGTGCCCCATAGAGCATTTAGCTTCATTCATCCTTTCTGTTTTATGCAGCCACATTTTAATTAGATTAAAATTTGTCCTCCAATTAGCTTTCATTAAAGTTTATAGATTACAGGAAAAATCTCCACTGAGTTGTGCTTCAAAACTATGCCTTAAGTTTAAAATGAAATAACTGTGCAAATGAAGCGATTATGAAGATTATTACTATGCAAAAAACATCAGTCGCTTCTTGGTTTACTTATACATTTAACTCAGTAATTCATTTTGCCAACTTCAATACCTCTGTGTTCTCCAGAGTAGTCATCATAATAATACAGTTACAGGATACCTTTCATTACCAAGGATCCTTAGAGGTCTGATTCTGCATACCAGTATTCCTGCTGAAGTCCCTGAAACTGTTTGAGCACGAGCTCCTTGCTGCATGTGAACCAGGACCCAAGTACAGGTCAAATCCTGCTTTCAGATACCCACGTAGCGCTGCTGCTGATCCCGCAGCTCGGAATGCAAACCAGATATGAACATTATGCAAAAAGTCCTTCTGGGTGAGCTGTGGCAGCTGTTTAATGGTGCATGGTTACAGGACTCACCTCTGTAAATGAGGGTGCGAGGACAGATACTTCCCTCCCCAGTTAAAATTGCAGAGAAAGCTGAGAATGTAATTATCCAAAGAGGAAGCAACTCTGTAGGACACTGGGGCTGCATCTCTGCTGTCACTCACGTCTTCAGATGTGACATTGCCAAGTATCAGATGCCCAGTCACTAATACCTCCTGCACATGCAAATCTACTATGTGCTGAAGGCAATATAAAGTTTACAGTTCACCAGGCTTATCCTACAACCAGGCATTTATTCTGGAGGAACCTCTTGGTGGAACACAATGGACTCCATGTCAGAGCAGGGCACCACAGAAACATATCTGTTTGCAGGAAATTCTCTCCCAATAGCAATAGCTATAAATATATACATATAATTAAAAAAAAATAAAAGAAAGAGAGAGCTATGCAGCCAACATCTTAAAACTAAAAATAGAGACACTTGGGTTACAAAAACAGGGACCTGTCTTTGTCTAGC
This sequence comes from Anthoscopus minutus, assembly GCA_013399455.1. Lineage (NCBI taxonomy): Eukaryota > Metazoa > Chordata > Aves > Passeriformes > Paridae > Anthoscopus > Anthoscopus minutus. The sequence goes on along the minus strand of VWYI01019895.1, from coordinate 77,476 downwards.
AACATATTTCTGATTGGAGGAACACAGTAGAAAAGAACTGCTTAATTACAAATGAAATGTAGCTCATTAGCATGGGAAAATTATTTCAGCAAAATGCAGGCATGTAAAAAGCAGTTTTCTCTATTTTCCATGTGCTAATTGGTTGAAAAACCACTAGTAAGTCTTCACATCCCTGTGGTAACTAGTGTGATTCCCTCTTAGCAGATGGCAAAAGTAAAGTTTAAGCGTGTCAAAGGCTAGAGGGGAATTTATAGTTTAAATGCTATGACTCAAACCGAGACCATGCTTCCAAGATGCAAAGCAAACAGCAGTAATACTAATTTTAGCAGTCATGCTCAAGTGTGTCCCTTCCTCCACCTGTACTTCTTGTGTTCACTTCTGCCATCTCGTTACAGGATGCCAACCTCAGTTGTGCTGACTCAACAGCTTTGGGTCCATGTGATGAATCAGTTCAAGGAATTGATCCAGGATAAAAAAAGGAAGAGAAAAATGAAAAGGGTGGAGAGGTAAGGAGAGATATTTTGCTCTAGATCAATTCAGTCTGAAGACATTGACAGGAAAACTGAAGTGCCCATGTAAACATGAAAGCAGCTGGATGCAGCATAGGGGCAGGAGTGAGTATTTTTGTGGGCAGGAGAGAGACCCTGTTGCTGATGTTGATGGTTAAGTACCACAGGACTGAGGTCCAAACCATTCTGAAATAATTCCATTTTTGTGTTTTAACTCTTTTATAACTCTTCTTCTGCTCACCTCCCTTTGCCTGCTTTGCTCTGAGCTCAGTTACTCCTCAATACCTTTGCTCAACAAACTTGTTCAAGGAAATTCAGAAACTGCAAGTATTTGACTTTCCACAATGAAGACCTGGAACATCAAGTTTGCCTTCTCAGTTACACTGACTGTATTTCAGAAATACTGCTCCATTTCCTCAATAGAATTGCTATGTTTTATAAAATACAGACAAACCGGTCATGCTTTATGTCAAGGGTGCATTTACAAATAGTTTATAAAGGATTTAGATGATTAACCATATATAAAGACAGTTAATCAAATTTAAGAGGTTATTTTAGAGTTCTACAGATCAAGTAATTATTTATAATCCTTGTTATTGCTTTCTACCTTACATCCAACCTTAATGCACACAATTAGAATATTCTGCTAACTCTGTATCAATTATTTGTGTTAGCAGAAAAAATCCAAACAAAAAAACCACCAAATCCTATAGTAAGGAATAGGTTAGATAATTAGGACATTGAGATTTGTAGACTAAATGAATCAGACCCAAAAATCAAATCTTTTGAGATAATTAGCCTCTGCCATGATTTAGATACTTCAAGGTCCTTAAAAATCTCAGCCCTCATCACTGTGCACATGGGATTCAGGCAATTTTAAAAAGCTGGTGAAGTGTCATCTGAAAAGGCACAAGTGCTGCAGTAACTGCAACAGCTGAGGAACACATATTTTCTTAAAAAAACCCCATCAGCATCATGACAGGCTGCTTAAAGCTTCAGTACTTCATGCTGGTTGGGAAAATAAAACAGACAATGGAAAACTTGAGGAATGTTAGATTTAACTGTTATCCTTACAAAATGCAGTTCAGCTCAGTTAGAACAGAATGAAAAGTTATTTCTTGTCATTTTATTCAGTCATTTAAAGCAGTGTCTTCTGTTTTTCATAGTTTTCCCTTGGTACTGGGTATATAGAATGTTTTTAAAGAAGAAATAACTATGGATTACTTTTTATTGTGGTATGATTTATATAGTTAAAAAAAATCTCTTCTGGAAGTATAGTGTATTTGGTGCTATTTTTGCCTAGGAATGGAAACTTGAACTGGAAATAGAGTCATTCATTCACACTTACGGGATGACATCCTGTTGACAGGCATGCAAACTTGGAAAGGTGCTACGCAGTCACTCTTAAAATACTACACTATATTTTTTTCCTTCTAAGCTTCAATTAAGAAAATGTTATAGAGGGATCAGTACTTTGTGAAGGCTAAAGGTTCATCATTTGCAAGAGATCCTCTTTCAGAAGTACAAAGACAGAAAAGTCAAGGCACTAACTACTAAATAAACTGTTTTCACAACAGAAGTGGCACATTCAAGCCCCTCTGCAGTGAGGTGCTGTGCTGTCAGGAGTTCTGCTTGTTCACACTGATCTCAAAGAGCATTCCCCAGTCCCATCAGGAAAGTCATCAATCCTTCCTGCCAGGTAGTCCACTATGTGACTTGGTTGGGTTTTTCTTATCAATTTGAGGAGAATGAAAATCAAAAGGTGTGAGAATATGGCTGAGGTAGAATCTCTGTTAGAGATTCTAACAGAGCTGGAATGCTGTTGGTGCTAACAAGCCCTGAGCAAGTGATCCGTGTCTGGCATGCTCTTCCAAACAAACTGCAATTACAGATGAACCAAAAATAAAACAAGCAACTTTAAACCTCCTGAACTTGTGAGCCTGGGCCTAGGAATCATACTTGCACTTGCTCCCACAGGCTTGCTTCCAAAAGGCACACAAAACTGGAGAGATTTTTCTAATGGGAAGGAAGGAAGGAAAGTTTCCATTTGAGAGCTGGCATTTTGGAATGGCACAAAGAGCAGCTGACCCTAGAGGCTCTTGCCCCTCAGTGTCAAATTCCTACAAGAGCAGCTTGTGAGACTTCAGCTGTATCATACCTGAACCAAAACGTCAGGGCTCGAATCCACAGCACAAGTCATGCTCTCTGAAATCGAGGTACATAATCCTCTTGGCTTTGCTTTCTGTTGGGCTTTTCCACTCTTTTGCATGCCTCTGCAGTGCCAGTCAGATGTGCTTCCCCTTTCTGTCTTACAGCGAAAACCTCAGCTAGGCCCAAATTTTAATGATTTCAAATGATGCGCCCTGTAACTTCCTTTGCACCAGCTTCCTTGTTTTCTGCTAGCTCTAAAAAAACCCTTTGACCTGCTCACAAGAACACTATTTCTGTTTCTGTCATCCCAAATTAACAAATGAATGAGGAGAGGGAAACTCCTCTGTCACTCCAAACTTTCACCCTTCAAGTCCCCCTGCCCCATTGCAGCCCTGGTGCTCTAAAATAAAGGGAGCATTAATGGGCTGAAGTTTCCATGGGACACCAGCACTTACTTAAATGATATCCCAAATCCTGGGCTAACTGGTAGTGGGCAAGGGCAGGTATTTACTTCGTGCAGTCTCTTAGGATACAATGGATTTATGGCCGTCAATTCTGAACAACACTGCTATTGTCTCTTCACATTCTATCTGCCTCTATTCATTTGTGTTGATTTTGATTGATGAAGACACTTTAAAAAGGGAGGAGAGGAAGGAGGAGGGGGAGAGGAATACTTCAACTGTTTGGTTTCTAATTCCTGTAAATCTACAGTTCATACTGCAAGAGTACTAGTCAAAAGAAATGTCAATCCTCACATTTTGGTAAGGGGTTTTTCCCTTTTAACAGTCTCTCGTCTTTCTGAAAGAAGAGGGGTGCAAACAGTGCTTCCATGACATACTATGTATGGTAATCATCACAGGGGTGGTACATCACACTTCAATCAGCCAAGAAAATCAATGTTGTTTTTTTAATGAAGAAGAATTAAGACTTCTGCAAAACCTCTTTTGCATATTTACTTCCTATGTCACAGCTCATTAAGTTTTAGAGCTGGTTTGAAATGCCAAAATTGCTCAGACCAGAGAGTCAAACCCAAGAAGAGTAGAAGTTTCTTCATTCAAAGTGAAAGCATCTGCTAGAAATCTGACTGTGTGGAAGCCATAAAGAAAAAGCCCAGCTTTGGCTCGCTTGCTTCCAAATATACGGTATTTATTGACCTCTCATTAAAATATCCTGACAGAGTACAGATTATGAACCACCCAATACATTTCTTTCCATGGGAGGCAGCGTCTGAGGCCTGGGGGTAAAAAGATTCCTGAGAGTCGTTTAAATTCAGTTCAATCCTCTCAAAGTTTTAAATGAGCTTCTGAGCAAGTACCACAAACTTGCCAAGCTCTCTGCTTACTCATGGGAAAGAGAGAAAGAGAGAAAGAGAAAAATAGAGAGAAAGAGAGAAAGGAAGAAAGAGAAAAAGAGAGAAAGAGAGAAAGAGAAGGAGAGAGAGAAAGGAAGAGAAAGAGAAAAAGAGAGAAAAGAAAGAAAGAGAGAGAGAGAGAAAGAAAGAGAGAGAGAGAGAGAGAGAAAGAAAAAGACACAAAGGCATATTCACCACATGTTTGCATCTCTCCTGCTCAGAGATCTGCCCCAGCACATGCTGACTGCAACATTCAATGGAATGCCTGTAGCCAAGGGAAGCCTATTACCCTCCTGAATATTTGGCCACAGGATTTCCTTACTAGTTCCACCCCTTTTTGCGCTTTAAATAGAATGAGCTATAATAAAGCAAGAGAAGCAGTGAAAAAAAAGGACAGATAAATTTTTAACAAACTGGTGTCAGATGCCATAGTTGCCACTATATGCCACTACCACATTCAAAAAAGATGTCATAGTTGCCACTATGTGCCACTACCACATTAAAAAATCAACCACTCTATTGAAATGTTGGTGTTTAAAATGTTGGTTTTTTAAAATGACTGCTGGCTCAGGAAAAAAGCTTTGCTGTTTCCTATAATCTCTGAAAACGTGGGCTTAGAAACATACTTACAAAAAAAGAAAACTTGATTTCCAAGAAGAAATAGGTGAAGGGAAGAAGAGTCTGTGGAACTGCTGAATACACAAAAGATTGCTGCTTGACCACTTGGTTCATTTTACAGAGCATAATTACATCTGCCTTTTTATAAAGTTATATGGTTCATATTACTACTTTCTGTACCATCTTTCATGTTTCAAGGGAGTAGGCTCTACTAACTGGTGTTAGGAAGAAACTAATTCCAATTACTCAGTATTTCTGCAGTTCCCTGAGAGGGATATAAGATGTGTGCAAAATCATCCGGTTCTGTTTTTGAAACTCCTGTCTTCACAATTTTGACTTTTCAAAATGATCTGCTCTTAATATAACATGAGTTGTCAAAGGCTGTCAAAGAAATGATAAAACTCTCAGGAAATAAACATCTCTCCCCTAGTAGGTTTGTATATATTTCTGCAAAAGTAAAGAATTCTGAAAGTAAATAAACACATGGGAGGATTAGAGAAGCAATAAACAAAAGCATTTCCTCATTTTGAATTTAAGAAAATAGGAGCCTCTTTCCAGCCATTGCCAGGAAATACTAATGCACAGAGGTGAAGTTTGTACTAGCTAAAATATTATTTCATGCTAGGGCATATGGACATGCATTCATACCTACAGGCACACATTGCACGTATATCTCCAACCAAAATTTAAATCTGGCTTCTACTGTGCCTTGATGGATTGATGGGCAGAGGATTTTAACACCTATTTGGAGCAGCACAGGCACAGAAACTCCTTGCTGCAAGATGATAAAGACTAAATCTTTTAGTCCTAATGAAGGAGTTTACAGGATTCCTAATCGCTGCACCCCACCTCACTTCTACTGCAGTCCTGCTGAAAGCTTTAAAACAGTCCCCAGCACTAACATGGTACAGAGCCTGTTGAACATGCTGATCTGCTCATGATTACTCTTTGCCACTGTAAAACAATCTAACTCCTCAAGTGAATGGAGTCTGTAGCAACAATGGTGTTATTGACTTGTTGCTCCAGCTCTATTTAGTTATTACCCTCGAGGCCACAATCAATAGACTTTGCACCAAGTCAGCCTAATAAATCCCAGGCTTTCACTGGAGCTTTGCCAGGAACTGCTAGAAAATCTATGGCAGTCAAACACTTAGAGTATGAATAACATAGAAAGCTGTACTGACAGCTGTATAAATTAATTAACAAGGAATGTTCTTACTCTTTTAAGAAGATCATAATGCACGTTTAGCATGATTTAAGGAGTCACAGGTAGAGCAACAGAAAAATTACCTTTGTGCTTTCATTTAAAATAAAAATCAAGTATGATTAAAACAAAACAGCTTCAGACTACTTTTTCCTCCCTTTGATTATTGGACATGTAAAAATTTGCATTTGCTTTGCTGCTGTGGCCATTTAATTATTCCAAGTTTGATTAAAAAAGGAACTGAGGCCAGTAACCACTGACCACTCAGTGCAAATTTTAACCGGGTGAATGTTGACTGCTGTGCGCTGGTATCTGCAAGGGGGACTTAAATCGCGCTTGTAATGCAGTGATTAAAACAGAAACAAAAGGAAGGGGGAAAACAGTCGTTCAAGAAGTAAGAGGTTGGTCACTAGTGAATTCCAGGTTCTTTCAGTTCCTCCTGTAATAAGCAGATATTCTGCAGACTCAGCTGCGAGGCGCCTGATCGCAGTGTCCAGAGACACACTGAACCCACTGTGGCAAGAGCTCGGTGCCAGCCCTGGAACAAAAGAACCTCCTTTTTGCACGTTGAAAACAAATGTAACAGATCAATAGGCTCTTACAACTGATTAGTTGTCCCAGTGGTACTTTCTGGGAGCATTCATCTTTCCTAATGAGGGTCACTGCTTTGCTGGGAAGTGAGGAGAGGCTTGGGCACCTGCCAGGCTGGCTCCCCACCAGTGGAGGTGGGCACAACCTGGGGCAGAGACCAATGCTAGACACAGAGTTGTGGCAACCTTTGACTTTTAGGGAAACGAAGGAAGGCTTGGGTAACAAGGCAGAACTAAAGCCATGGGGTTGATGAATGAAACCTGTCCTGGGCCTAGGCAGAACTGATCTCATGAGCGAGGTGAGGGAGGTCAGACCAACCTGTACTGAGGTTGGTCCTCAGTTGAGGAGGGGGTAGCTAGCAGATGGGGGGGTGAGGGGTACAGACACTTCTGAGTGGAAAAGAACTACTACCATGCTCCAAGGTGTCTTTCACCATCCACAATCAGGAACAGACTTCAAGCAACCCCGAAAAGCAAACAGAAAGCCTACTGGATTTCACTAATGGATGTTCATTTTGCTCCTTTTGAGTTTTAAGGGCTCTAAACAACCTCACTGGAAGCAAAGGGAATTTTTTTTTTTTCATTTCGATGAGCAGATTCTCAGGAATCAACAAGGGAAAGCTCACTAAGCATTAGCTCATCCTGGGATACTTGGTTTATCCATCATTTCTTAAATAAGGAAAATCCTGGTTATTTAACGTGGTAAAGAAAGGGGTCACATCTGGATCCTAACCCATAGGAAAGGGCATATGAGTGCTGGAATGGATATATTCTGAACATACACTCACCCTGACAATGGACAACCTCACCCTGAAGGGTTGGTCACCAAAGTGTTTTCAGAGAAATAGATTTTCAGTGGTCATTTTGATACTGATTATCAGCAGAGAGGAAGAGATGAAGTTCATTCCACAGCTCTCGGTTCCTCTCCTCTATGGACAAATGCATTTAATCTCAACTTTTAAATTCAAAAGTAGGACTTTCAGGAACTTCAATGTTTCTAAGGATTGAGGAAGCAATTTCTACTGAAGTTTCCAAAGTCTGCTTAAGTCCTCCTGCCCCAAAAGGACTCATGAGCTTTCTGGGGGAAAAAAGTTATACTTTTCATTTAGAACATGACCTCAAATTTGAGGTTATTTGATTGCTTCTGAGTACTGCTCTTCTCTTCTCCCTTTCATTCCTATTCCTTTTTAAATATGCCAAATTACTTTGTTTTAAAATATCCCTTTCTATAGAGTCATATGTAAAGCATATATGCATCAAATAAAAGACCTGCTTGGGAATTAGGACATATTTTCAAGAATAGTAAGTGAGGTGGAGAGCCAGAGTTTCTGAGGGCTCAGTCCTGTGAAAAAGGCCTAATTTTCATTATCAGATGAATATCTGTCCTTTTAAAACATAACTTCTCTTTAACAGGGTCAATTTCAGTGCCCAAAATTGTGTCATCAAAAGCACTATTCAATATTTGAAAATTTAGGATTCAGAATTCAATGAAAGTAATTTGAACCCACCAGGGATGCACCTGGAGCCTTACAGCTCTTCTGGCAATGTACCATCAGAGGTGACCATATGCCATTGTCTGGTACCTTGTTAGCAAAGTGGAGCTACTCTGTGTTTGAGTAAAAAATCCTGCACAGTTTCTGGGTCCTGGGTCATCCCTGAGATTTCTTGTGCCATGTGACTGGTTTTATGCACTAACTTTCTGAAGACTCAATCACTGTTGACATGCTGATGCAGTTTTTGTAACTAGTGGAGACAATAAAATACCTGTATTTTTTCAAGCAGTTATTTCACACATGGTATCTCAACTCCCACACCTTTATTTCGTGTGTACAAACATGACAATGGAGTTCAAACTGTAACATGTGAGCCAATTCCTGACCTGGCAGTAGGACACAACACACAGCAATGCACTGCTGGAAGCTCCATGAGTGGAAGGCAGAGACCGAACATCCAGGACCTGCCAAAAGTAACAGTGATGGATCTAGTGCTGGCATCCTTTTTCTTTCTGAGCCAGTTTTGCAGAAAGCTCCACAATGCTGTCAGGAAGCACTCTGCTGCTGGAAGCAGCTCTGCTTTGCTGATGAGATTTAAAACTAAGCTCCTGGTCTTTTGGGAGTCGTTAAAGATCCTAAGATAAAAGTGAATCTCATTAGACAGTCTTAAGAAACTCATAGGAAGAGGGGCTGTAGAAGGAGAAATAGCTGTTTATGAGCACAGCAATGCAGAATTTCATTAAATTCTTGCCCATATTCTGCATCTGACCAGTACAGAAGAAGACAACTACAGAGACACCAAAGGATTCCCAAACTCTCATTTCTTAACATCTTCAGAAATATTAATTATCAGCTTCACAGCATTATCCAGCCTACTTGCTTTTTTCTTCCCTGCTCAGCTTCTTGATTGAGGCCCCCCTGGCCTCACTGCAGCCAGCTCTACACACAGCTGGCACAGCTGAGTCGAGCCTCTCCTCAGCCCTCTTATTCAAGCCTCAGCGTCACCCTGGCTGCCTGTCCACCAGGGACTTTCTAGAGTGACACCCACAGAGCATGAAAGGGCTTCACATTTTGGGTCTGCTGTGCAATTACACTACCTATTTAAATTTGTTAATAAAACTGGTAACCTTTAGCAATCACAGGGGAAAAAAAATTACAATTATTTTAAACAGACACCAATCAAATGTAGGCTAAAAATCTTTCTTTTTTTCTTATATCTTCTTTCTTGGTTCATTGCACTGCATGCAAATCTCTCTCCTCTCTTCTGAAACTAATTTGATGGTCTTATTTTTAAGCATAATAACAATTGTCCATATTAGTAGTCAAGTAACAGCATTTTTCTCTAAGTACCTAGGTTTTTTCACTTGTACATGAATCAGTACAGTAATTCCCAGGCATACAGCCACAGCAAGGCAGAACTTCCAAAAAATTGCATCACTCTTCACAGCACTGCCTGCTACACTACTCTGCAATTGCTTCTGCTCCTTGAAATAATCCCCTCTGGAATGGAGTTCTGGATTTTGGCAGGCGATAATCCCAAGGGGTGCCACAGTGATATCCAACTATCCGTAACCAATAAAAGTAAGCTTGCCAAAGCATCCTCTTCCTCTTTTTAGTTCTCTGATTTCCATATTCTTGAGAGTTGGCCCAGGAACTCTGGCCAGCAATAGACAGACATATCATGGCACAGATTTAGAGGATGAAGAGTATAAATGGAAATACAGAGCAGTTGAAAAATTACATTTTAATTCAATTTTCTGAAAAACAGTCCCATGCTTAAATGCACTTTGGATGAAGACCATAAAAGTTGTACAGCTTCTCTGGCTCCTTTTCTAAACTCAAATGTGTGCTATCTCACTTTAATCTTAACTGCTTCTTAAGGTGATAACACCGAACAATGAGGCTCTAGAATATATAGGCCAAACAAGAAGCAGGAAACATTTTTCTTTCCAGCAGGTCTGCAGAGGTGTAACAAAAACCTCTTGAACACTAGACTAGCACTGAACATAAATGATAACATTGTACAAGGCTGAGTTTTCAGTGATTTGTTCTTTTCTACCAAATGCTTTGCAGCTAATTGGCTCTGGAAAAGAACCCATGCAAAGCAGGTATGGCCCAGCCTGCTTTAATTGGGGTGGTGCTCACCAATAGCTCCTCAGGATCAGGGCAGAGGCTCCCTCCTGCCAAGCAAGGCTCTTTACTCATGTTGCTTCAAAATTTCTCTGCCATGATAGACTGGATCAACCCAATCTAAATGTTTTGATCAGTTACATATGTGGAAAATGAGATACTGGCACACACAGATAAAGTAGCTGTTTTCTAAGTGGCCTTTAATGGCCTCGACACAGAGCACAAGACAAGTGAATTAGTCCTCTGCCAATGGAGGCTGAGTTACCTTCCCGTGTCAGTGTAACATGGGAAAGGAAATTCAATGCCTGCTTTAAATGAAAGAATTAAGCTAGATGTAACTTGCAAATTGATTAATTTTCTCAGAAGACTGAGATTGATCTGAATTTTCTCTTTTGTGCAGTAAGTATTCTACACTTGTCCTGAAACAAGTTAGCTAAAAACAAATTAGTCAGCAAGGAATAAATTTAAAGGGACACTGACTGATCTAATTAAAGCCCCAAATTAAAGATAAAAGTGAGAACAATACAAAAAAAATATTAGAAAGTCAGCCTGGAAATAACGCCAATGCTTCTGTGAGACTTCTTATAAGGAAATAATTTCCATTTAAATAATATTCACAACCTGCAATTGAGCTCTGTGGTGAAGGTGAAATTTACTTTCAGCGAGGTGACACCAGCAAGTCCACTCAGCTCTTCAGCTGCAACCACCAGCAGCAAATAGAGCACAACAAGCAAAGGCAATATTTCTAACCAATGATCCAGGGTCAGCTGCTGACAGTTTAAATACATTGCTATCTTGCTAGCATTATATTTCAGGGATCATCCATAAAAATTTCAAGTATTTTAAAAGGCACTTATAAGAGCAGACAATATGATCATTGCTGGTTTGATTGCTTTTATCCAGAGGTCCTCCTGAACTGCTATGCCGACTTCTGCACTTGGAAATTCATGCATCCACCACCACCTTCACTCACGTAGAGGAGTTCTGCAAAGATGCAGCTCTGTGGGCCTCAAGACCTGACCTGGCATGACTGGACTAAAAAGGAGACAAGTTCATTGACACTCATTTAACAACAGTTTAACCTAACTGTTTTTGTGGCAATTTGAAACAGTTCCCTGATCTTTCTCCTGTTTCAAATTCAGTTCCTGAATTGCATAGATATTAAAAAAAACCCCAAGCATTTTCAGATTGGTTCTGTTCAATGACACTTTCTCACCATGATTTTCAGTCTTTCTTTGGTCACAAACCAATTTTAAGCTTACAGCACCTCCTGTGATGAGGACTCAGAAATATGCATACTCTGATTGCTGCTGTATGAAATAAGACCCATGGCATCCATACCATAAATGATCAGCCACCCCTCATTAGATCTCAAGTTGCTAACTGAGCTCAGAACTTTCACATTTTATTTACAAGACACTTTAAGATAGTAAATAAAACCTAATGTGCTGAATAAAACAAAAAAAGACAAAGGAATGACAACAGCAATTGAAGTTCCTTGTGGGGGAAGCACCACAGAACATAACATTAGCCATGGCTGCAATAAATCAGCACTAAAAACAGTTTAATAAGGCTATTGAGTAAAAGGTAGCAAAAGGAAGTGTAAGGGCAGTTCTTATAGCAAGAAGTAAATTGCTTATATCACCCTGATGGTGATAAATATGGTGATATCAGCTGCCTTGTTGCTCAGCTGGATGAAATAGCATGTATTTCACCAGCCTATGGGATTAAAACCTGGAGGTGACAAATTGAATTGGCATTAAGAATAATGTTTGTCTTTGTAATTTTTTTCTCAAGAAACTTACTATATTGAATGGGACAAAACTTACATTTAAAGGAAGGCTTTATTTGTCACACATATGATCTTAACTCAATAAACCAAACAAGGCTTTTCTCTCTCCTTAAATCAGTATAATAATGGTAGTTTTGTTTAAGCTGCTTGTTTATACAAGAGTCTGTAGATATATAGACCTTAGGCTAATCCTACTGCTGAAAGTAAGACCTAAATGAAAACAAATCTTAACTAGCAGATCTCTGTTTTAAAGACAGCTCTATTCAAATCAGCTATGCTGATTATACTCTGAGATAACCCACACACCATTTAAGGTTGATCACTTTAGCAAACATGAGCTTTGCACTGCAATTTCTAGTCTTTTATTTTCCAGGATAGCAAAGACCCCCACAATGACTTTATTAGAGTTACACAACTTCAGGCCAACAGATTCTTCAGGGAGAAAGAAACAGATGCAAAAGCTCAGTTTGAAATCTCTGTGTTAGATTGTCCAACAATGCTGGATTTTAGTATTGAAGAGCAGGTTCCGTTTTCTCTTTTTCTCTTTCATGCACACACTAATTAAAACACAGAGTGATGGCACCTTGACTTTTTCTGGTCCACATAACATCTACACAAAACTCAGGAAAATGGTGTACAAAAACCTGACTGTAGTTTTACCCTTCCCAAATTAAATATTTTTCCAAGGAGTACATAATACGTCTCAGGGATACAGTGGAGAGTGGGAATACGGGAAACTGAAAAGAACAATATATTTTAAAAGCCAACAAACTTTTTTTTAAAAATTATTTTTCAGTGTGAAACAAAAGCCCTGTACCAGAAAAATATTGGGAAATGCTCGTCTTCTGCAAATACATTGGTAGGGTCCACCACTTTATGTGCACTCATTACATGCTGGACTTAATCTTTGATAGAAACTTAATTTTCTCTATGAAAACATTTGCAGAAGAGAACTGATAAACTCTAAATGTAACATGGCCAATTTCCCCTGTCCCCTTTCCTCTACCTTTTCTACTGAAGTGGATAGAAACAGGCCTCCTTGAGGAAGTCAAGGCACTGGCCCTCAGTGATTGACCTAAGCCAACAGAGCCCAGTGCCACCAAGGGTGGCTTTAGTTCTCCCTGCAACCCTACAGCTCCCTGTGATCTGCTCAGAGGAGTCTGGAGTCCTTTCCTAAATACACGTGCATGGATTTGTTTGTGGTTTCTGCAGAAGAAATATTGCCTCAGGTTGTATTAAGTTCTGGAAGGAGTTTTCAGTGACAATTTTTGAAAGAAAAACTCTGTGCTTTTGATAACCCCTGCTCCCTCTACAAAGAGATTCCATGAGAAACTCTCTGCTATGGCCAACACAGAGGTGGGAAAACTGCTGTAAAGCTGCCTGGTCCTCCCTGCTCTCCCTGAACCCCTTCCAGGTGGCACACACACCAGGAGGAATGACCGGGCTTGCACTCCCTGCTCACCACAAACTCCACTGCTGCAGCAAAAGCACAAGTTTTAACAAGTCTGCTGACTTCAATAGCAGCATTTACTAACACAACACATGTCCACCAAGTCAGGAGCTCTTTAGAGCAGGGATTACAGATCTCCAAGGAAAAATAAAGTCTAAACAAGGGAGGTGATGGGCTGACTCTGAAAGGACAGATGATTTGGGTCAGATGTGCATTAAAAGCTTCAAAAGTCATATTGCTTTTTCTCTTAAACCCTTTGTTTATATGTTCAGCCCTGTCTTACCCTTTCTGTTTCTACCTAAGATCTTACTTCTTCCTCTGTACCTGAGGCCTCTACCCCCTCTGTTTTCATTCCTTGTCTGGTTCCCACTCCTTGTTACCATAAAGCACTTTCTTTTCCCACTTTTTTACTCTTTTGTTTACCCTAAATATTTTTAAACATTATTTCCTCTCCCAACTCTCCTCACTAAATCTATTAAGTGAAGTGATGAATTCATTGAGCTCCAGCAAAGTGCCACAGCCACATTTTGAAAGAAAGGGGTGACATTTCACTGCAAATGGGGGATATGAAGGGGCTGAAAGATGTGGCCTTGCCTGCACTGAAGCTTCCATTAACTCTGTACTTCCAAGTCTTGAAGACAACATTAAACTCACCACATTGCTCATCCTCACTAATGTATTATCTCACTTGGCATCGTTTGTTGGCCAGTGATTGGATTTAAAACTGTGAGCTAAATGGCTCTTTTTGGATTATCTCATCTAGCTAACTGTGGGACATCAGAAAGTGTGCACGGAGTAGAAAGACAATTATTGCTGTGTATAACCAGTTACAATTCTTCTAACTCAGTATCCAAGACTGTACGTGTCAAAGTAAAGCTCTAAGATAACATGTGATAGTCCACCTCCACCTGGAAGGAAGTGCCCAAGGAAGTCTCACCCCAATTCTAAATATTAAACATTATCTAACACCTTTCAAAAGTGAGGTTTTATCTCCTCCTCAGTGATCTCTTTGTATTAGCTACAGTAATGCTAGATATTTTTGTTATTCACATAAATGTTTAATTCCTCACTAAGTTTTGAAAATTCTTGGCTTCAATGAATTCCAGTGGCAATGAACCCTTAGACTGACCACACATTGTGTGAAATGGCAGGTCTGGTCCTGGGAGCTAAGCCAAAGCTGGAAGCTTGATGGTACAGAAAGATATATTTAATTGGGAAAGGAACAATTAAAAAAATGCAAAAAACCAACTTGTACATATCTTGGTTCTCTGTTAGGCTGATGATGTGACAATTTAAGTTTTCTCAACTCTTTGGTCAAGTTGTAAGTCAGAAGAAGAAAGGAAGCTGGCAATTCTGGTAAGAGCAATGCCACTGAAAGAGTGGTACATATATTCTGTTTCTTCTTGACTTATTCATACACATAATTTGTCTGTTTCTTGATAAATGAATTTTCTGGACAGCATTGCTCTTATGGCACATCAAGGCTCACGAACACAGTACACCAGGGGAAATAAGAAATTGATTTTATTAAGTTTATTAGCAGCTAAAAACATGATACTTCAAGGCTGGAAGTAAAGTAATCCACCTACACAATTTGAGTGGAATGAACATTTGGCTTCAACTACAGCTCATATGTAAAATATAAATCCAGTTTCTCCATTGGAAATCCTCTGGGGTTTGGTTTTACACTACCTTGATCAAACCAAGAATTAAAGTTCAAGCTGGCTTCTATTCCCACATAGCAATATGACCTACATGTTAGTGGTGCTACTCCTTCCATACCCTTCTTGACATCAGTATTTTCCTCAGCTTCTTTTTTTTTTTTTGCTTCCTTTCACATCTTTCAACATTAAAGTGAGTTTTAACACTATATAGACAATATATTGTGCAGACAATGGAGAAAGTAATTAAAGGAACTTATTAAAAAGAGTCACTTATAAAAAAGGTCCCATCTCTCCATCACTAAGTATCACAAATGGAAAAGAGTTACTACCAGGAACAAATTAAGCAAGAAAAAATTGATCATTTTTGAAAGAAAATTCCGAAGCTCAGTACAGTTGCTGTCAACTAAAACACAGAGGAAATCTCAGAGCTGCAAGGTCAAGGCCCTACTGGAGAAACTGGACTTGTGAGAAGCAAGACTTCTGGGTTCAGACCTGCCTTATACCCAGTGTGCCTCTTGTGGTTACCTCTGTGCCAGAACTTTTCCATCTGGAAAGTGAAAGCAAAGCTCACCTCCCACAAAGGGAGTGAGGGCTTAGCTCACATCTACAGTGTTCTGAAGCTCTTGGATGATCAGAGGTATCTGTATCTGAAATGCTGTCCTTACACACCCTCCATCTGCAATTATCTCTAGTGGCACATATTGACTTTTACATTACCAGAAGAAGATAGACCTGATTTCTTCCCAGATCTGACTCCTTGAAGGAGCTCCAAAGCAGAAAGCAGTGTTGCTGCAGTTCCTACTGCAAGGCTTTCACACCGAGACTGTTGCTCTGATGGCTTTGCCAGTCAACTCACACACTCCACTGTCCCTCAGCCAGAAGAGGCCTTGTTAAAAGTCAGTTCAGTCAGGCTGAGGTTTCCAAGAGATCTGAATGACTCAGATCAGTTCTATCCACTAATGTATCTTCAAATTGCTGTTATTTCCATTGAAACTCAAAGCCTCTGATTAGCATGGAAAAGTATGGAATCCAGTCAGAGGATATCTCATACTGACAGAGGAAACAACAGTTCTGATAATCCAGTTCACCTTCCCCTTATTCCATGGTGTGAAGGCTACAGTAAATACTCTTCTGAAAAACACTGTTTTGAGAACAAATTGACAGGCAGGAGACCACATCTGGGTACCAAACAAGGTGGCAGGAAGGAGGAGCAGCTGCCTGGACTGGGTGTTGCAGCAGTGGAGTGCAGGGACACAATAACCTGCTTCCATAAATGACCTGCCTGTGTACAAGAGGGAGTTAAATCAGCTAATCATGTATGCCATCACAGGATGGGTACCACAGGGCAGCTCAGAGAGTCAAACAGGCAGTGATCACTCCTTATCTATAAAAGCAGCCATGTTTTAATATATGGTGCTTCGCCCCACCCTTTTCAGAAAAGATTGATAAGCAAAATGATGAAGCTTTAATGAGCTTAATTGCAAATGCCTTATGTTCTTGCATTGTTGCCAAACAGCTACTTCAACATCCAGCAGTTTACTTAATAACTCCCCCCTCCTCTTCCCTACCCCCTCCAAGCCCAGTAACGTAATTATTCCTGTGGCAACCCCCCTATTTGACGTCTCTTTATTTATTTCCCTTCTCCCCCTCCCTGAATTACTGTAAATGGGTATCTTTGAAAGGAGGGTGGCAGGCAGCTTTTGGTACAGGGCTCACCAAGGAGCCCTCCATCAAAGAGCCCTTTGTGAGCATGCCCTGGACCGAGGCCAATCAGATCATCTTGCTGTCTGTCTCTCAAGAAAATTCGCCCCTGGTATGCAAGCCAAGCCAAGAGCGTAGACAGGGTGACTGCACTCCTAGTCCAACCTGTCTTAGCTGAGTGAAAAAATGCTGAAGGGAAAATTACCTGTTTGGCTCCAGACTGAATTAACTTTTTAATATACAAGTATGTTTATTATTTTTCCTTAAAAGTGCCTGCCTATCTAATATATTCATTAATGTTATCTGGTCAGTTCGCTTGAAATATTATAAAAAATGTGCAAATGCAATAAGGTGGCAGTGCTTGGAGGCAAAGCAAGATGTATTTTCTAATTATATGACAGAAAACAACATTGTTATTAACAAATGACAGTGCAGAGTAATCTTCTTATGTCCAGGCTATCCAGGCTAGGATATCTTGCTCCTTATATCCAGAGTATCAGGAAAAGTAGATGGCCCTGACATCAACTCTTTCCCCGTTCGCTGACCACCACAAATCCTCAGCATCAAACCTCCATCAAACTCTCCTGGAGCCAGCCTTGCAACCCCAGTTTCCCACTGCCATAGCCTCTCTTCCCCAGCAGATCCTCCTGCTCTGTCCTGCGCCCTCCCAGCCGAGAGGCTCTCCACTCCATACTCAGAAATGTTGTATTTTCACCATCCTTCAGCTGCTTGCTAAGTGTCCTACGAGATTTGCCTGTAATAGCTGGGACTGCAGAGGGGGTGCAGAGGTTCTGCCTGCCCCCAGTTCTTGCTCCTCTTCCCTCGGGCTGCCTGACTCCCCCAGCCCCCGGTTCTATCTCGAATTCCTCCCTCTGCTGCCACTTCCCCTCGCAGCTTCTTCCTGCTCCCTGTGTGCTCTTGACTCTTTTGTTCCCCCTTTTAGAAACACCTTGTAAGTGCCAGACAGGAATTTCCCCACACTATGTCCTGCATTAAGCAAGCGATAATGGCAGAAACAATAGAGAATTATGTCAGTAGGGTGCCCTAACAAAAGAGCAGAATTTAAATGAGGACATAGCTTTGGTCTTTGGAATTTGTCCACTATAAATGACTCTTCTTATTTTATTAGCATGTCTAGTTTAAGTGGAACACATTGTAATTTTAAATGCACAATAATAAAGAAGGATCATATGTCCTATTCTTACATGTGCACTTAACATTCCCTGGGGGTTCTTTCCGTCTGCCATACCCTCTCTTTCCCCCATCACAGCCCTTCATATTTGTCACTATATTTAACTATCTTTTTAAAACTAGTTTTTTGCTCCTAGGAGTATCCAAAGCTTCGAATCCAGAGCTGTGTAAAGAAAATATAAAGTAGATTGCAGAACTACAGCTAGCTACTTCTGCACCACCCCTGCTCACAAAATGCTTATTTTGCAAATACTATAGAAGAAAAATTACAGACTATATTTACAAAAACAGTTGACCTTAAACTTATCCTGGTTCTTCCCATCTGAAAATTTAAATGACATTAGGATCCCTAGATTCCTTTCTGAGTCCTGGATCAAACAACAACCTGCCAGGCTGCCTTTCAAAGCTGGCCATCACCCAGCAGGAGCAAGGATACTTAAAAGCAGTCCCTTAAGCAGCCATTCCTTCCTAAAAAGCTGTGCTGATGTCAAGGGTTTCTGACTACACCTCAGGTTTTGAAAACTAATTCAAGCTAAAGCAGCCACTGACTTAACACAAATCTGCTTCCTTTACAATATTGTCCCATGACCAGTTGAATTTCAGAAAAGAAAGACACACCATGGATAGAAATCTGTGTCCAATACGTCCATTGGCACTACTGACAGTCGAAGTTATAATCATGAAATAAAAGATCAAATTTCCTAAATTTCTGTGCATTAGAAAATGAGTTATCACATTTGTAGTGATATTTTTCACTTATTTCTCTTCCTTGTACTTCACAAGCTCCTGTCACCTGAAAACAGATTTCAGTGTAACAGCAATAAGAAAATACTGACAGATTAAATGGGGGTTGTACAAGACAATTTTTCCAAGATGAATTGCGGGACTAGGTTCAGAAGTCTCATTCTGTAGCCTAGATACTGTTTTTTAATTGTGATTCTGACTGCTTTCTTGACCATCAACACAGCCCTTACTTACCCTATGTCTCAGTCTTGCAACTGGCTGTCAGGCAAACCAAAGTAAGCCTGAATAAAGTGCAGAAATTCTTCTGTAGAACATGCAAGCCCATGCAATGGTTTAGTGCTGCTAACTTTCAGAAAGACTTGGTTTAAAACAATGCTCTTGATTTTCATTCATCAAACTGTGGGTTACAACCAGGAAGACCTATCATTTTTTTGCTGCACACAACAGGCTCGTTTCTGCTTACTTTAACTGTAATCAGTTTTACCAGGCCCTGACAAAGTTACACCAAACACAGCCTTGTTTTTCTTCCAGCAGTGTGCAAGAAGAATAATTTTTATATACCCTTTTACCCCCCCTGCAGCCTACAACAGTGCCAAGACGTACTTCAGATGAGGTAGAAGCATAATTGAATAATTTTAGTAGCCTTAAATCAAGCTGGCCAGTATTAAAATACTCTGATTTCTGAAGCACTCACTGTAATTTAAGGGGTCTTTCTGGAATTAATCATTCTGGCACAGGACACAACCACACACCATCTCTTTCTTCTATGCACTAATTTGTCATAGAAATCTGTTCCCTCGGCATTGTCTCTGGTGCCAATAGATGACAGTTGAGAAAATATATGTAAAAACAGCCACAAACTAAGCAAGCTACAGATTATAGAGTGAAGAGCAGTCCAAAAATTTTGTATTAAGCCATAAAAAAAGATGAAACTTGTCTTTTCCTAGAGATAAAGATTTCTGCTCCAAACACTAGTTTTCCATTTCCCAAATGTGGCTTTTTAAAGGATTCACCATTTGTAAAAAAGGAACATGATGGGTAATAGCTATTTCCTGCTAATTTTGCTTCCTGTAGGGAATTGCTCCTTGGTGTGATCTCACGTGTTCAGGTTGTGTTTCCCAACTGGAACCTGCTTAGTCTACACAGCCCAGTGCATGATGATATGAAGAGAATGGAAAAAGCCCTTCAGCTTTAAGATGCTGGCACTGCCTCTGCAAAAGGTTGATGAAGAAATGAAGATGACAACCTGAAGGCAGGATGTGTCTCCAACAAACTTGTACGTGCCAGACTACCACAGGACATGGCATCCACTGACCTGGACTTTCCAATAGATATGTGCTTTTTAATCTTGCTTCTTAGTCTGGCATGAAAGAGCAGTGAAAGCACATTGGTGTTACAGTCCCTGGGGAAAGTGCCCTCCTGCATCTGGTCCCTCTCAGCTGTTGGCTTTTAAGCCCTGTAGAAGGAGCAGCACCCATTTAAGGACCACAAAGCCCTGCACTGGCACACAGGTCCTCGCACTGTAGCTGCTCCTTGTTTGACTTGGCCATCCAAGAGCTCTAAGGCCCTTAAACAGAACCCTAAAACATGGATACTGTAAATATAAAAGGGAAAGATTTTTTGGGCTACCAGGAAACACCCATGGGAAATGTGGTGGTGCAAACTGTGATACGCACCTCATAAAGGCAGGAGAGCCTCTTCAAAGCAGTCACATAGGTTGGCCCAGAACCAGGGCCTTTGCTGCAATAGCACTTGGTGCCATTGGAACAGCTGCAGAAGTAGCTAGGCTGTTATATTTATCTTTTTTTTTTTTTTTTTTAAATAATTTTAAATGTAGAAGCTATCCATTTGGGGATATAAATTTTACTTGTGTCCAGGAACAAGAACACGAAACAACTAAGTCTCGCAAAACTCCTGTAAGACAAATTCCGTAACACCCCCAAATTTAGAGGCAGAGACAAATGAAGTCAATATCAAACCTAGGGTGTGCATGAAGAGCTCCTAACCCTGTGTTCAAACCACAAGATAATTCCTCTCCTTTCAGGCCCTGATCCAGAGCAAATCAGTTGGAGTCCTTCTATTGAGTCCTCAATCAGCAGTGTAATCACTTTAGCATGTGTCAGGATTAAAACCAGCCCTCCAAATAAGACCATGTCTACACTGCAAATGCCTTACTGATAAAGGAATACCAGCACAGTAAACAGACAAAGCATTCCTGGGGCAGTGTAAACTTACACTGGCAAATCTGCTCTTTGTAGTGGTACAGTAAAATCATCCCCACAAGCAAAACAAGCACCATTTTGAGGTATAATTGCATCTACATGTGTAGTGTTTGCTCACTGAGAGGTGTCAGTCTGACCATAACAGCTGTGCTGATAGAAATCTGCAGCACAGACCTAGCCTTATTTAAAAAAAAGAAAAAGTTTTAAGCAATTAATAAAAATCAACATTGACTCTCTGGTCAAAGTGGTGTCAGTTTGTCTCTTCAGAGGTTTACACAATTTGGTTGATTTAAGAAAGAGAAAAGAAAGGAATTTAACATGGTTACATGGACTTGCCTTGGCTAGTATTTTGAAGAGTGTCAAGCTATGGAAATCAGATCTACTGTGTGGAAACACCATTTCTGGACACAAAGCCAGGCTTTGTGAGTTTACAGCTAGATTTTTCCAAGACCCTATTCAGTAAAGTCCTGTAGTCATAGCCTGCTAGTTCCACAGATGGGGGAAAATGGTGACGTGGAAGAGATCTCCCACATGGCCAGCCTCCCTCCAAGGCCCTAATGGCACACTGCCTCTTGCTGCAGATATCTTTGTATCACCTTCTGCTCTCAAAAATGGGGGTTTGAGATTGGGAGAAAAAAAAAGGAAGAAGAATCCAAGGAAGGTACAAAGAATACAAATGCAAACAGGCAAAAACGAGACAAAAATCTGGCAGGGAAAATTCTTTGGAGGGAAAACGCTTCTCCTAAGAAACCTTTGAAATACACGAAAATTCATAGCTTAGCCCAAAAAGCTCCTTTCCATCCTTGGACCACTGTTTGCTCCTATTTCCACGTTAGGTGCAATTTCTGTTTTGACAGTTTCTTAAGATCCACTTGGATGAGATGAGATTTGACTTGATGATGTGAGATCTGATAAAATTAGTGAGAAAATCCTAAATTAACAATCAATCCCTTGAACCACATTGCCTTACCCCCAGTAGAATCTAATTGTGATAATCTAATGTGAGCTGCCTCTTCCCTGCTCCTCTGTGTGTGCCTAATGCCATCACTGCTCTGCTGAGCCTCATGCTCACTCCTGGCCAGTCTGCTCCCTCCACTCCCTCCTGATTCAACACAGAGTGCCTGATTTACTCCCCTCCTGCTCCCAGCCAACTCCTTTGCTGGACTCTCAGCAGCCAAAAGGCTCATTTCCTGTGGTGTCTTTGCACATATCACCTCTAATCCTTCTTTTCGTTACATCCCCCTCCTCTATGGGCATAATCTTTCTGAGTCTCCATTCTTTCACCTACTCAAAGACCAATTTCATTTGCCTTTTCATTATCCTCTATCAATTTACAACTGAAGAACCTTTTCTGACATAGGAGCTGGAGAAGACATCCCAGTGATGCTACCACACCCCTTCTGACTCACCTAAGCACTACATTTCTCTTTCTTTCCATACTGATACCCAGGCTATCATTCTATGCCAGCATAACTCATCTTTCCTTCCCTTGTTCCCACAAGGAAGAATTAGTTAAATAAACAGACAAAACTAGAAACTTGGCAATCTCTTGTTTAATAGAGACTTTGGCTCTTTGGCTTCCAATTTTTCCAAACTGTCTAAAATTAATCAGGTACAGACTACTTCTCTATTCCCATACTCTAATCAGAAATGCTTCCTTGCTAAACAGCACTTCAAAATCTCTTTTTTAAAACACCACACTTCATTCCTCTGTGAAGCACACAGCCCCCATTCCCTGGCAGAGACATGGCCTGAACACCTACCCTGAAGGAAGATGAAAAATGAGATGGTTGTTTCCTAGCTGTGCATACTTGAGAAAGAAATATGTATTTTCTTCCCTCCCTTTTGCCTTGCTGAGCATGTTGCAGTTGTGATGACATGTCGGAGGTGATTAGGCACTCAGTTTCGATGACACACATAACTTATCCATGTGGCCAATAAAACCTCCACACAACACCTCCCCATCCACCTCTATAGATCCTCTTGATTCCCACCCCAGGCTTCAACACCTAGGAAAGTTATTTATGCCTAAGTGAATTAGCTTGCTAAGAATTTCTTAAGTGGAGTGCAGTGAGCCAGCAGTTTTCTTCCACAAATGAGAAAATAAGTAAAGGGCTCTCAGAGATCAGTGTAGCTGAAAACAAATTGGCACAGTTAATTTTGGCCTGACAAGTGCACTAAGGATTCTCTACATTTCCCATACAGGTCAAGCTTATCGGTTCACACTTGTTAGTGCAAAAATCTCTTTTCCTATCTTTGTTTCTGCCACTTCTCTTATCCTGTCACTCTCCTGCAGTAAGTGCACTGGCTGGGCACTTCAGTAGCCATTTTTGCAAACACTCTTATTCCATTACAGAAAGATATTCACATGTACACATAGATGACAGTAGACTTCAGTGTAGTGCTTATCACAGAGAAAGGACAAGACAGCCTAGTGTACCTACTGCATTTCATGCTGCCTTACACAATGTGATTTCTTTTTCAGCAGCATCGCTTCTGGAAGAGACAGGCAACATTTTAATTGAATTCTTTAAGAAAAAATAATTCTGCATGCAAAGGACAAAGAGAGGAAGGGAGAAAAGTTATCCATTATGATGGATTAACTGCACTTGTAATTTCCTCTCACTTTTGAGCCCGTGGGTCATGGACTCATAACTGGGGTTGGACTGTCCTGTGTTTCAAGTTTGGGGTTGTTACATTGCCTGACTGTGGGTAGAGCACACCAACCTGCTGACAAAGTTCTTTCCTTTCCAAAGCATGGGAAAAACACCCAAAGAAACAAAACCTGGCCCTAATTTAACGGGATTGGGATCTGTGGATGGGAAATGTTTTACTGAGTCTTACAACTCCTGGGAGACTGGATATTTGCTGAATCACACAGCAATGGGTCAAAGGGACTCCACTAAATTTGGTGCTGATCCAGCTATTGCAAAACACTGCTTGCAGTCTCAAGGGAAGTACTGAAGTGGTGGAAGGCTGGAGATGGGGAGCCCTGCTGGGAGGAGAGCTCTTCCAGGTACATGGGGATGTTAGGACCATAGTCAGCACAGTGCAGGATCTCCATGGGATGCAGAAGCTTGTGTTATGATCCCCTGGACCTCCTGAGAGGTAGGAGAGATTGTCTAAACCTCCACAAGTGAAGGAAAACCACAGAGGCAGTATGTGTGACATTTTTCCTTCAAATTCAAATCATTCTATGGCCCATTTTTCCACTGAGCGAGTCAAAAGTGCTAACCACAGCTCCCATAGGAAAGCAGAAGTCAAGCATTGGGCAAAGTGCTTTTCTGAAACTGAGTTTTTGCATTTGCTTTTGATACAAAGCAATAATGTGAAGTCAAGTAGAGGCATTTTTCTTTTTAAGTAATGAATGTTTAACACTGGGCAACTTATGGAGATGACTGCTTTTCCATCAATATTGCATTCTTTGCCATTTTTCAAGCCCAGGGCAATGCCAGCAGTTGTCCCCTACTGTAGACTTTGAAGCTTGATAAAGATATGCAGTAAGGTCTAGTTGGCATGCATGCTGATTCTGTTTCTATATAAACACTGTATCAGTGCAATATGGATTGCTCTTGCATCTTTGGTGCTCTCAGTTTTGGGGACAGAAAGAAACATTGACAGAAGAGAAAGTACAGCTCCAGATAACAGAAAAATTCACTCTACAAGCCCAAGGAAGGGGAGGAAGAATTATTGGTCTGGTTAAAAAGCTGCTGGGATGTCCAGAGGATATGAAACTTCTCTAAGTTCAGCATTCCAGTTCAGAGTATTTCACACTTTAAATTCCCTGTCAAGCCAGCCTGTTTGCACAGACCCTGGCTGCTGGGACTCAACATCTCACATTAGGCCATTTGGAATTTATTTAACACATGTCCCACAGAATGCAAGACTTCCTTCAGAGGAATAGGCAAATCACTTTTAAGTGTGCATTTACAAGATCAGAAGTCATGAAAACCATGCTCACTGCTTGTCAACTTATTTAGGGGAAATTGTGTAGAGCAGTTATTCTTTACCTAGAAGGTCAAGCTCTTTGTTCCTGTATGTCACCACACCTGGCTATTAATCAATCAGGAGGAAATACATCATTTTTATTTAAATCACATTATACAAAGTAGGGTTAAGTCAGAATTCAAGTATCTTCTCTCCCTTTTAGAGAAGCTGGAAAAGTCAGAGTTTCTCTAGTTTAATCCCCATCTTTTGGACAAAAAAAAAGAAGAAAAAAAAGAAATTTGAGTGAAGGTTTCGATAAACTACTTATCTCCTCATCACAAGCTGTTAAGGAGACAGGTAGCTAAGCCATTCAACACCCTTTCTTTCATCAGTTCCTCTGTTTGAGGAAAACAGTTTGGATCCCACACTGAATTTTTGCCACTGGCATTTTCTCCTTCTATCTTCTGCATTTCATCTCCTGTGCAATTCGCGGCAACTCATGAAATGAAGCAAAGAGAAAAAGTGATTGAGGGTCACGTTATGACTAGACATGATGTTCTCTCTTGTCCAAAGCCAGTAGACAGCACTTCTGCAAGACAATGTGAAAACACTGTCATCCCAGTGTGATGCCTGGAAACACACCGAGTCCTTCATACTCCGAGTACTGTTCATCCTAAGAGCCCCTCTGGATAGTGATCCAGCTCATTAAATGAAAGTACTTAAATTATGGAAAACCATGATCACATTTTCCCCTACCTGCCCTACCAAAATCCCATATTAAGTTACTGAAAATTTTTAAATAATTATGCCAGAAAGCTGACAATAGCTCAGATTCCCTGTCCCCACCATGTCTTTTTTTACCTTGGCTTTACCTGCTGTGAATTGTTATGCCATCTCTGGGACTGTTTCAGAATCTGCCACTTTGGGATATCTCTTCTGTGCATTAAATTGCATCTGGTTACACTCCAGAAGAGCATCCTGCCAGGTCAAGACTTTTTCTTCCCTGGGAATTAATTATGAAAAGTCTTCATCTCTGACATGTACAGCTACTTCTTATTTGCTGCCTACATGCTTTTCACTTTCCTGTTTTTAAACGGGTTGGAAATGCTAACAAAAGAGGTAATCCGCCTTTGTGGGCATTCCCATAATTAGCAACACACACATCTGGATAGAGTTTCAATAGTCCACTGTTATTCAAACAATTTGTAATCACACAGACTGTGTAGTGAACCAGCAGACCGGAGCATATAGCTTTTCATTATTATGTGGTATACAGTACCCATAATACACAAATAAACTCAAAACCTGCAGCAGCAGCAACAATGACACATTCTGTGTGGCCTTATTCACCAAACAGCTCTCTAAGAAGTCTTTATCGAAAAATGCAACACATCCACTAATTATTCAGGGTTGTAAGCGGGTAGGAAGTGTAGGAAAATCTTGCTGCATCTGTTCAACATTCTAAAAGGCCAAGTCCAACAGCATTTACAGGATTTAAAAAATAAAGACTATAAAAACCAAGAGCTCAGAGCTTAGTTATGTGGGTGCACAGTACCATGTACCATGTAACAGTAGTCGATTTTACAGGATACGTAACAATACATACCAGCATAGCCAAAGGCAGGATCAAGCCCTTAAAATTTTATATTGTGATTTCTGCTCAAAGATTTGTTTCAGTGTGGATGCCATGACTCATATTCTCCGTTCCCCCAGTGCTTCATCCCCTCTTTTCCCACAGCCCAAGCTAACTTTTTATTAAAATGCTCTGGATGCAGATTCGTTTGTTTAAGCCTGGTATTTATGGATTTCATCCTGCAACCTGTACTCACAAGAACTACTTCCACAAGGACTGTGAGACTGGCCTGTCTGGAAATGTTCACTGCAGAAAGATGTCTATTCCTGCTCCTTGGCTAAAGCCTTTTTCTTTTAATGACAGACTGTCCAGATTTCCTGAGCACAGGACTGACAACATCTCCCCTTGTTGGCCCCTACACAGCTCTACAAGCATCATATCTGAGCCCACACTGTATCACAGGACAGTGCTGAACCATTTCTAAGTGTCTTTCAAAGGTTTCAAAAGATATCTCTACTAATTGTTGACTACAAGAATTTATATTAAAAATTTAATATCAGAAGAATATATTATTCACTTAATCAGTACTGGTTTATGGGGAAATAGCACAGGACTGTAGAAAATTCAGGTCTGAAACATCTCTGAGTCAAGGTTTGTTAAAGGAGAGTACACATCAGTGAAACGTTAATTCAGAGAAAGCAACTGCCAAGTGGGTGAATACAACATAATGATGGTTAGCCTGGCACTGTGAATCTGGAGTTCTCCAATGGCTCTTATTTGTATTCTATCTGAATTGAGGACATCATTTTTAATCCTCATATCCTTTTGCTTGTCCATCTGTGTAAAACAGAATGATACTACAGCAAATGCATAGTTTCCTTTCTCCCCCAACAACCTGCTTGCATCCTCTGCATCTTACCTGAACAACTCTGAGTTTGGAAGAGCTTGAGAATGCTTATTTCTTGCAGAAGGAACTTGGGTCCATGCTTGCTGTGGGGTCTCTTGGGGCTTTTGGTGGTAAGACCAAAATAGAGATAAAACTGAACTTTCCATCATTGTCTGTTGCTCTGGGATAAACGATATTTCAGAGCATGCTAACAAAAGTATTTCTTCCTCTGCACTTCTCCAAATTCTGTGAAATGGTTTTTGAATGATGTTATGTACATCAAGGATTGTTAAACTGGGTTTTAGTAATTACTCACATTGATTTATCAAAACTTGTGTATTTACATATTCCTTTTAAATAACAATTCTTCAATCACAAAAGCTGATATTCACCAAAACCTGATGTCTGCTCGCGGCACACGTTCTGGCAACACAAATTCACATGATAATTACCTGGATGTTTTGACTAGCTCCTAGTGTTACAGATCTAGATGGCATTGACAACAGATGTTTTCCAGCCAATCCCACACTTTTTCCAACCAAATACAAGCAAAGAATTTCTTCTTGTATGTGACAACACATTCTTATTTCTCAAAGGTATTGTACAGCTACATTAATGCATGAGAAATGTGTTGAGGTGATGAGCTGAAAAACACAATGAAGGTGCCAATCAAGACTTAGAATACTGACAAACACTGAAGAAATTCAAACCTCCATACAAAAGCTGAAGCTCAAGGCCCATGTGAAATGAAAAAAATAAAATAATTATGTTGCATAACAAGGGTTATCTTTGATTAAAAAATTACACTTTTTCTCATATGAAATCTGAATTGTTTCGTTTTTCAAAAGTAAAGTTACAAAAAGCAATAAAATCTCTTGCACAAACGGCAGTGTAAGTTAATTTTGAATATAACTAAACAATATATCAGCAAAGTATTCCTTTCAGCTTCCTGGAGACTTGTATATTGCCAATTTATAATTAGTTTCAGATTTTCAATTACTTTCTAGCTAACAAAACAGTTTCATTTGCATTGTTTACTTGCCACTTAACTCAAATTGTACCCAAATTGGTTATTTTAAAATGTGACACAGATTTTCAGGGCCAAAGCAAATTCTATATATTTTAATGTAACAAGCATCTGTATTTCAGTCTTCAGTGATAAAAGTGTACAGGATTTGGCCAAAACTCAATCAACTCCATCACAATCTCAAAATGCCTCCTGTGCAATTTGTCAAAAGCAGATTTCTTGGCAACAGCACATAAAACTACAGCAACATATAATGAAGAACATAATCTCGGAAAATACGCAAAGTTTGTTTTGTGTACTAATTGAAACTGGGAAACCACTGTAGGCAAATTTAAATTCAACAGAAGATCAAAGGACTTAACCATCAAAATATTCTGCTACCATACTTAAATATAGTCCACTGCATCGAGTCTCATTCCTGATAGCCCCACTCATCAGGAGCATAACTAAATTCAAGGTGCAGAAATTTGGGGGCAGAGTGACTAACTGGAGGGATTTTATTTGGTGTTATTCAGTACCAGGCAGATCTCAGCTAACTCTGTTACATGATACTCTTTATGATCATGCACCCTGCTACAAGATTTAAGAACTAGCTGTCTGCAGCAATACCCTGTGCCAAGAGATTCCTGCTACCAAGGGAGAAAAGTGTTCTCCACTCCCTCTCCTGCCACACAAACATTAAATGCAGGTGATTTTTGACTTCCAGAATAGCAAGTGCAAGCATCTGACTAGCCTTTGCTGTAGTTCTCATTCTGTAATTGATCATCCTTCTCCTCCCCATATAAAATAGGCACAGCTTTTAATTTTTTCTCATCCATAATGTCCCACTCAACATCTGTAATTGTTCTGAAAATTTGTCCATCTCTGCAAGATGCTGGGGCAGGACACCAGTTGTTGGGGCCAGACAATCTCTTGAAGATAAGGACACACCCAGCATGGAGCAGACTTTTCTTTTTCTGCACTTGGAGGTGTCCTCATGGACCTGAGTGGGACAGACTGCTGCCACTTTCCTGATGACTTATGACAGATTCAAGGCTTACAAGTTTGCTCTAAATGTATGCACATTTCTGTGACACGTATTCTACCTTTTCTGTGAAAAATCTTATTTTTATATAATAAAAATAAATTTTTATTATCTGAATGAGTCTAGGTTTGCAGAGCTGTTCTACTATTTCTCCTCCTCCCCAGCTCTACCTGAGGCTAGAGCTGCCTTGGCCATGGAGTGCCTTGGTGCCATCCCCAGCAGAGATCACAGCTCCACCGTAGCGAGGGCTGATTGCAGTAAGCGGGCAGATATGCCAAGTTCAAAGGATGGACAAAGCTTCCCTGGACATTTTAGACTGAAATATGACTTTGTTCTTGGATTGGGGTGGTGTGTTTCATGAATTGCACTGGTTTAAATTAGATGGTACAGAAAGCAGGTCATGTTTTTTTCAGTGGAGAAGCATCTTTTGGGGGAAGTGTTATGGCTATTGTTCCTTCTATTTTCCTGTTTCTTCTCCTTTTGAATGCAGCATGACAGCACTAGAGCAGTCTCTATAACAGAGATACTTAATATTAACCCACAGTATTTCCTAGGGAATACTACTTAATCATATTCTATGCACAACAGCAATTTAATAAAATATATATGTTAAAAGTAACAGAGTCTACCACTCCTAGCCCCACCCCTGAACAGTCATTATTGTCTCCTTCCAGCAGCAAGAAATGGGCATTTAATCTTACTTTCAACTTTCAGTCTTTAAATCAGTTTTAAATCCATGACAAGACTTTACATCCTACCCTATTGTTAGCAAGATTCCTTAATTGCCTCCTTTAAAAGACTTTATCCAACCCTTTTGAAAGTTTAAATAAATTATATCCACTGGTTCTCCTTTATCCATTATTTGTTAACTATTTCAAAGAAATGTAAGAGGCTATAGAAATCGTGCTGATTTGTCCTCATCATATTATCCTCATCTAGGTCCTTTATAACTTGATCTTTAATCATTCCCTCAACCACATTTCTTTACAGTGAGGCACCTCCCAGGTTTATAATTTCAGGGATCGCCCATAACACCTTTTTAAAAGGAGGGCAACAATGTTAATCACCCTCTGATGAAATTTTTTTTTTAAAAAAATAATGTATTGTCACCATTTGTCACTTGCTCTCTTACCAGCCACGGTTGTCTCCTTTTATGGCCTCTAGGCTTAATTACTGCATCTAGATATACTGAAAGACAAATTTGGCAAATCTGAAAAATCCTCACCTGGCACAGACACCACCAGCCCACCTCAGCAGCCACAGCTGTGTGGAGTACAACTGGGACATCCCCATGGAACATCCCCAAGGGACACCCCCATGGGACACCTGTATGGGACACCTGTATGGGACACCCTTGTGGGACACCCCCATGGGACAGCCCCATGAGACACTCCTATTGAACACTCCCATGGAACACCCCCATGGGACACCCTATGGAACAACCCATGGGACACCCCCATGGGACACCCCTGTGGGACACCCCATGGAACATCCCATGGGTCACCCCATGGAACACCCCCATGGGACACCCCCATAGGGTACTCCATGGGACACCCCATGGAACATCCCATGGGACACCCCATAGAACATCCCATGGAACATCCCATGGAACACCCCATGGGGCACCCCATGGAACATCCCATGGGACACCCCATGGGACACCCCATGGAACATCCCATGGAACATCCCATGGAACATCCCATGGGACACCCCATAGAACATCCCATAGAACATCCCATGGAACATCCCATGGAACATCCCATGGAACATCCCATGGGACACCCCATAGAACATCCCATGGGACACCCCATGGAACATCCCATGGGACACCCCATGGAACATCCCATGGAACACCCCATGGGACACCCCATGGGACACCCCATGGAACACCCCATGGGACACCCCATGGCGATGTGCTTTCAGCACTGGCTCTCTGTGGAGCTCAGTGCAGGTAACATTTTCATCCTGGCATTCAATGGACCCACACTTCACTGAATGAGACGATCTCTGTAACACTGAACTGCACCCTCCCCTGAGGATCTGCTGTAGGATCAGTCAGCAACAAAGGTGAGCCTTGCAAAATTCAAAAGACAGTTGTCTCAGAGGCTGGTGCAAGAGTAAAACTTTCGCAAGAGAGGAAAGTAACAGCGATACTGTATCACATTCCCAAATAAACAGCCAAGTTTTTTTCTTGCAGTTTAATTAATAATAAAAATAGGCATATCTAGACTTTTGTCAGAGAGTCAGTGGGTCAGCTAAATCAAGAAGTAAGATATGAATTTTCTTAAATTTTAAAATGTATAAGGCATGCAGATGTTATTTTGACATGAGAGTGAAACCTAAAAACCTAGAGAGCTATTCCTCATGAGTTTCTTCCAAACTCATATCATTGCCATACAGATCCAATTATCTATTACAAATTAATTCTTCTAGTCCTTCCAGCACATTTTTTATCCCTTTGTCTCTGTCAAAATGCTGCTGTCACTACTTGCAAAGAAAACCAATGGAGGAGGTATTTCCCCATTGCCTAGTGATGCAAACAAATAATCTAGCGTTTCTACACTCCTGCTCATCAAGCTGAACTGGGTTTGACAACTGGAATGTATTAATTAAACCCTTGCACATTTAAGGGGAAAAGAGTCACTCTGCCAAATAAAATGGGACAATAATGAGGACAGTATTGGAACATCTCTACTGAAAGCTTGCCATATTTCTAGACATGTATTCATTCACCCACTCATCCTTCCCCCTCCCCTAGGATCACCAGTTTGGTATGAAGTTCAGAAACAAGGATAACAGCAAGCAGCAGACGAGATAAGCAGGCACAGTCAGTATTTTTTTATTTCCTTTATTAATGACAGAAAGAATTGGCTCTTTTAAAATGGATTTTGTATTATTTCCTCCCACTATTCTTATGAAGCAGAAGCATGAGACTAAGAAAGGGGTCCCTGCACCACCATGCACCCTGCACCACACAGAACAAAAGCATTTACCATCACATATGGGATCTCAACAACTCTCTTCTGTAGATTTTACAAACTACATCCACTACAGAATTCTTCTTGCTTTGGTAGAGTAGGATGCAGCTGGGCAAAACACTGCTTGAAGGCTCAGTATCTACAACAAATGGACTTTGGGGCATGGCAGGAGGAGAGAGAATATCCCAAACTCCCTTTCTTCCTGTCAGGACTATGGGTCAGGAGAGTTTGCAGCTGCAATCCAGGCAGGCCCAGCTGCAGATGGTCACCAGGAGAGATTTGTGTTTTCTGGTGGCCATAAAGAAGAAGCCCTGTCACCACATCCTCTAAATGGCAGTGTTTTCCAAGGATAGCCTGGAAGGGAGAGCAAGGCACCAAACACTTGGAAACAACTAATTGCTTGAGAGAGAGTGTAAACTTAATAAGTAGGCCACACAGATCACATCTTTACCACCAACACGCTGAACCATTTATAAAAAAGTTTTGTAATTCTGCATAATTAAGTCTTTTAATAATGTAGATTTGAAGACTACAGAGCCACTGCACTTAAGGTTGATGCTATTTTAATTACATGGAAAAGACATAATGTGGGAAGAAGCCTTGCATTTTATTACATTTACTTCTGTCAAATAACTTATAATTGTGTGCCAAGGTGCCTGAGAAAAGAATTGTGGGTGTTTTACCGTTTTTAAACATGTTATGCCACTCGAAAAGGATTACTTCCTTTGTAAGTTGCTGTTTCAACTGAAAGGTAGCAATTAATTAAGCTATTTACATAGAACTGTCTTGGATCAGCTACCTACAAAGATAAAGGCTGAAATCTACCTTCTAATTGAACAAATAAAGTTTTAAAAATAAATATACGTTGGTAATTATCTGTAATAATACAAATTAGGGAATTTAGCTGATAAAATGAATATGTCAGAAATTAAGACTAAATTCTTATCATCCAAATTGAATAGGAACAGTCTATCCAAAAAACATTCTTCTAATTTATCTTTCATTTATTGTCACTTTACACATCTTTGTATCATTTTATGTTTTGCCATATCACATGATGCAAATGGAGAGGAGGTGGAAAGTGTCTCTGTTTCAAGGGATGTACTTATTCTGATCAGGGTTTTGGTTGTTTGTTTTTGTTTTTTTTTTGTTTGGATATGGTCAGGAGAGAAAGGAAAAACCTCTGTTTTTCACAAATTGTCATTATACACATGAGGAAATAATAAATGACATAATTTAGCAAAATAACCTGGGGTATTTCAACACACACAATCAAAAGTACTGTTCATTTATCTAACTGTATACAACTGATATGAGTTCATAGTGTCCTCCTACTATATCAAGTAAAATAATATAGGTGTCTCTTATTGCAGTGGTTTTAACAGCAGAAACACAGCTTAGAGCAAAATCATGATTCTCTAGCATTTAACTACAGTCTATATTTTTCCTTCTATACTTAAAAGAGGAAATTGTACAAAAACATCCTATGCCAGTGGTGAAAGCGAGGTACACCAGAGATTTGCATTGCTGCAGCTACAGCAGCACAGACAGACGGACCCCGTGCAAAGTAATTTTTATATCCAACCTCTAGCACAGAAGGTGGTTTCTCATCCTCCACCTGTGTGGTGGTTCAGCTGATTAATGGTCTCACTGTGACAGCTGTTACACATGCAAAACTTGCACTGAAGCGAGTGGTGGGGGTTTTTTGACTGCATAATGACTCGAGGACACAATCCTGAATAATATCACACGTTCTGAGCCAGGTATTTTCCTTTCCTAATTATTGCATTCTTTGCTAATGGATGGGATACATTTTTCTTCCAATAGATCTCATCCAAATGTTCTTCCCAGGCATAAATCAAACTTATAATACTAAAAACTTAATCTGGAGAGATTTCATATTAAAGCTTGCTCTGTCTGTCTCCAGGCAGTGACCGAGAACCTCGGAAGCAGAGAGGTTGTGTGTTACACATGCTGTGCCTGCGCTCACCAAACCAGATCTCTAAGACTTATGAAAATATTTATGTACACAACTTGGAGTGCTCAGTGGGAGTCAGCATATGCATAACAATAAGCACAATGTTAAGTGCTCACAAGACCAGAGCGCAAATCAGCAAGAGATTTCACTCTGCAAACATCCCGATCTCAGTTTTTACTACTGACCAGTAATGGGACATTCAGTCAGGATTATTGAGCTTCTGCATCTGGAAACATCTGTGCAAGTAACTCTTCAGAGCAGAGGACAGTACTACTTCTCGGTTTATGCAGAGCCTCCAGACTGTGGGTTACCCTTTGAAAATCAAAACAAATAAATACCTGGCAAATAATCATTTAATATGACTGCTGTGTGATCCTTGACTGCTGTACCTCAACATTTTATAACACTTTGTAAAATTATTTTAACTGGATTACTGAGCTAAACAAAACTGTCTTTTTACTTTAACTATACAGTAAATTTGTTCCCTGTTCTACCACATCCAGGTCCATAGCTGAGGTGCTGAGCACCTGTGATGTGCTCACCTGTGTAATGATTCCTTCAGCTCCAGTCTACCATATGAGGTAACTGTGACAGGAATTTACTGAGGCACTTTAGAAACTGCATAGAGCATCTCTTGCCCTGTTTATATACTTGCTTCTAGGAAACATTTCAAAACAGGATATAACAATGGAGAGAACTGCATTAAAAATAAGCAAAAATTGAACACCTTTAGAAAAACACCTTTGCACAAGCTTTCACACTCCATGAACCAAAGCACAAATACAAAGATGTAAGTGCACTACAGAAAATAGTGTTCATGAATGTATGTTATGTAAGAGGACATACCACTTGGTGTAATCTTTACCACTAGTTTGAAATCATTACTCAAATAGGATGCAAAAATTTAAAACATTCCAAGAAAAAATCTGGTTTATTTTCTGTTTCTCTTTTAAACAATGTTTCAAAGAATTCCTTTGCCTTTTATAATTTCTGCAAAACTGGAAAAAAGCATCACCCAGGTAAGTTTACTGATCCTTGATTTAATAAATATAATCTAGGTTCCCTGCCTCAATGAAAGTGAACTACCACCTGACAGTAAGCAACACTTCCACTGAAGTTCAGCACATAAGGTATGATAATACAGTCATTGCAATGAGAACCCTTTTGCATTGTGCATGGTCATTTCATGACAGTGGAAATAGAAGATAAATACTTCTCACCACATTACAAAGAATTCCTTCATTCAATCCTTCCACATTTCTCCATCTGCCCTGTATCAATCACTGGTGTTAAGATGATTACTAAAACTCAGTTTGGTCAATAATAATAATAATCTGCTTTTGCTTTCAACAGGAAGCTCATTATTCCTCCTTTGCCTCTGGCTCTTTTATTGTTCTCTACCTCTGGTTCTAGGAAGTGGTAGAGCTTTGCAAAATGGTTAGAGATGTTTCATCTATGGAAGATGCCATGGTGAATAAACTTCTACATTGCTTCACTCTACATGTGTCAAAAGTGAAGTTCCTTCTGCCACTACTGACAAGTGTCTCCTAGGAGAGACAAGCATCTTCTAGGAAAGACAAGCCTAGCCTGAGGAGTTATTCAAAGGGTAAATGCTGTGTTTAAAAAGGTCTACCCTTGGCAGAAAATGTGATATGTACTCCTTTGCAGGAATATAATAACTTCTAAATTCAAGATTGATTTGAACAAGATAAAAGAACTCTACCACAGTTAGATTTTTACAGCTGAGGCTTTAACTTTACACCAAAAAGATAAATCCCTGCTGCACACGTGTAAGACTGCATTTCCAGAGTGGTTAATTTTTCTGAGGTCCACCTTGAAACTGGTCATAGGTGAACAATTCAGTTTTAAGGAAATTTTTATTTTTGTAGCTCTTGGATCACTATCTAGATGTATCTATTGAGTTACAGGAAGGAGATTGTCTTATGGAAGATCATTAGCTCTGAATTGCTCATCCTGTTGCTGTTGATTTCTGTGATGCAACAACCTTTGGCAAATATACTTGAAACTATGTCATACTTGTCTCCTTCTGAGGAGGTAATGCCAGTGAAAGTTTTCTGGTATCTGGAGGTTTTCTTTTGTACTCATGGAACAGGTAGACAGGAGTTAAAAACTACTGCCTATTGCCTTTACATAAAAATGAGTTTGAGAAATCAATTCTGGAAATTATAATTCAGTTTCTACTTCTATTTTGCCCCAGATGACTTAGACATTACCTCATTGACAAGGATCAGAAAGAAACTGCTGTTTCAACTTGCCAAGCCTGTGGCTAGAAGTGACATTCTGAGTCTGATCTTAAGTAACAATCCCTAAGTAAAAGGCTATAAACTAATTACTAATCCCTTGAGCTGTCTGGGCTATAGATGGCACCATCATACACTATTTATTGATTTGGATGAAATTCTGTGTCAAAATATTTCAGCAGGACTACAGTGACCTGGCAAGATACTATAGGGATGGATGACTTAGATATGCCACAGATCAGACATTCTTAGCATTCTTAGTCTCAGAATTTTGAAACATACAAAGCTAGTTATCAAAAAGCAAAACATATCACAGATTTTTTTTCTGGTTTTTAAGTTTAAGAACAGCATATAAAGAAACAATATTGCAGAGTCTTAATTTTTCATCAGCTAACTCTATTCCTAATTATTCCTATATTTTATCCTCTGCAGATGCCAAAGATAAAATAGAAACATAATTAACCGAAAAGCAAGGAGGAGATGTCCTGAACCTAAATGTGTCTAAGATAACCTAGTTTTTGGAATCTAAACAAATGCCTCTTTAAACATTTTTCCTGCAGTATGCTTCACTTGGAAGCATCTTTTCCATGTGAAATTCACAAAATTGAATCCCTGACACCAATGCAACTAAGACCTCAAGAGCTTTTCTTCCTTAAAATGGACAATCATTTCTCACTAGCTGACACTAGCTGTTGATCTGTGTGATTTGTTATCTTCAACATAAAGTACACAAAAAGCTTTAGAAATTCCACATACAGGACCATCTGGTTAGTGTTACCCCATTTATTCCACTCTTTTTCCATTAAAAGTTTGAACCAGAAGTATACGAAACACTAATAATAAGTACGATGTTCAACAAATGCTAATGACTGACTATAACTTATCACATTTTTCATTCTAAATACCTCATGGAAGAAATCCATTTGTTTCCAGAAATCTTTACCATTAGAGAATTTTCTCACTGGCCCGAGGAACTGATATTTGTTCCTTTTCACAATACTTGCCACTTATATGTGTGTAGGACTCAATCACGAGGAGTTGAAATAATGTACATTTTACTTCTGCACCTCTTACAGCTGTTTGACTTCCAGGACAGAACTGTCTCCGTTGCTTCATGTGCTAAATAGGAAAGGCATGTTCTGGCCCTTGAGTCCATGGCAAACAATATTCTATGCCCAAATGCACAGAATCCTTCTCTAAAGTTCACACATGGCAGTGTGTGGAAATCCATTTTCTCATCCTTCAAAGATTTTCCAAGCCTGCATCAGCTTGAAAACAAATTATTTTTATATGATAAAACAGGAGGAGAAATGGGCACATGCTCATCCTGCTCTAGAAAAAGCAATAGCTCCATACTTATTGTGCTCTACTGTGATATGATGGATCCAAGATCCTGTTTCTAATTCAGACTGAAAGCTCACATTTCATGTGTGAGCTTAAGCTTTTGTCTAGTCACTTCCTTTCCAGGGAAGGTGTCTCTGTCTCTCCTGTTGTAATCATTCATTTCCAAATTACAGTTACTCATTGAAGAAGGCATTTTGATCCTCCTCCACAGCTCCCCCACAAACAGCCACATGACCATTTGGATGGATGAGAAAAGGGCAATGGATGCTAGGTTTGTATATATCTCTTTCACTCTCCTTTGGACCAGAAACTCTGTCATGTTGTAAAAAAGTGAAAAATGGCAGTGTTGTTTTTTTTTTGGAGGGGGTGTAGATTTAAATATCTCCTTATCCTTGATGAAGTGTTACCACTCTCATCTGTACATGTGGGTATATCAGACAGCATCCACAGTACTCAGGACTTTCCGAAAAAGAGAATTGAATATTGGGCAGATAATTTCTCAAATCCACTGCTCTCACCAGACTGAAAGCCAGAACAAATCCCAGCCACTGGTGTGGGGAAACTGATGTGTTCCAACTCTGTTTTATTCTAGCAGTTAGCAGCTGTCCCTCAAGCTCTGGAGCTCCCCTCAAACTCTCCCTTCCAGGCTGGAAAGAGAAACAGGGAAATGAAGCTGCTTGGCACACCAGCCAACACCTGGACTGGGAGAGCTACTGCCTTACTGAGAGCCTGGCTACCCTGCATTGCACTGTCAGGATTCCAGTGACTGACTGAGCCAAGGATGGGCCTGGAGCTCTTGTGCAACCTCATTACATTGAATAAAACATATTTGAGATTGACTCCCTTGCATTTAAGTGCATTATAGAAATATATATAACATGCATTCAGGGGAGAAATATATTCTAGGAGCACACCCATGTCCAACATGTCAGCTAACATTTTATAAACATTTTCATAATTACAACAAAACAAAGTGTTAGATTCTTGAAACAAAAGTAACCCCTTACAGAGTCTTTATGTGTGGTAAGAGCAATGTAGGAACAGGATCATGCATGGCTTGGGAAACTGTTAAGGAAATGGAATCTCCTTTCACATCATTTCAGGTTCATCCTTTCAAACACCATTATGAATTAAAGAGCTATAATGAATTTTGTCATGGGTAGGGGTTTAGTTTGAATCAACAATACTACATTTGATTCAAGAATAATCAATTGCAACCTATAATACCAGTGAGCCAGCTTTTTTAAATTAACTGACCACGGCTAGCAAACAGCTATTAACATAGTGACTGTGTGGGGATACAAAGATATGCAGTGTCTGCGCTGCTGAACCACAAGGTATTTTTAAAAGAAGAAAAAATTAAAGAGGATGACCTCCCTCTCTCCAACTGGCCACTAAGACAATGAACTTATTCAATCTTTACAGTCTTTTGTGCTTCTTTATAAGAATATTCCACCAATTCCCAAAATTATAGCTTGTAGCTGGCTTAATATGATTTTTGTGTTAAAATAATGACAGTGTTCACAATAGGGCTAAGTGTTCTATTAAATCAGTGATTAGTGCACCCTTGTATATATGCCACACGTCAAAACCATCATATATCTTTGTAATTGCTGATAAAATCCTCTGTAAGTATGTACAGTAATAAGGCCACCCTGATGTTGAAACATCCAGACACAGTTTACTACTCACTGCTAAATTCATCCATTCAGTGGGATTGACACCAACCTTTTTTATTTTCTCTCCCTAACAAACTGCAGATGTGTCTTCTGTGCAGGAGACAAAAACAAAAGACTTGAAGGATGACCTCCAGCGCAGGAATATGGCCATAAGCTGGCAGTGGCCATGTGAGCAGCAGTGCTGGCTGTCCTCTTCCCAAGAAGGATGGATGCAGCAGTGACATGTCCCCAACACAGGACAGGACAGAGTTATGCTCCTACTGCACCAACAGGCCAGTCCAGATCATCTGTTCCAGCCTCTCCATCAACAACAGATGGTTCATATAAGAATACAGTATAACTCAGTTGTGGTTTTTTTTTTTCCAGATTTTGAGGAATATGGTTGCCTAAGGACAGATATGTGCTCTGCTATAAGACTGCCTGGTAGTAAACACCCTTTTAAAAAATCCAGCAATATTTTTCAGAGGCAAGTAATGAAAAGTGCACAACTGAGGACATAACAAACCCAGCATTTTTAACAGACCGAGAAATTTGTTAGGCTGAATTTTAAATGAATATGATAAATCAATAAAGCAAGGATTCTTGTGCCATTCTTGCACTGATTTAAAAAATACCCTCAAACACAAATGGAGAGACCAGTGACTTTTTTTTTTCCCTAGCAGAAAAGTATATTTTTGTCCTATTTCCTTATAATAAAGAACAAGAAAATTCTTGGGGCTCAGGCAATATAACTGTTCACCTCAGAGGTAGATGCCAGGCTTAGAAAATTTCTAGCGATAATTCCTGAATTTCAGAAAGCAACTGTGAGGAGCTGGTTATGATGGGGATGCATACAAAGCCATCCTTACAATTCACCTCTTCCTTCTGCTTATTGAAAGAAGCTTTGGAAAAGCTTGAAGAATTTTGACCATTGTTACTCCTCTTTGCTATGGTTTCCCTTTTTCTGTTATATAAACATAATCTACTTGATTTTTCTTTCAAAGCATTCTCAGCCTAATCCCCTCCCAACCTATTCTCATTCATTTATTCCAAATGGGAGAGCTCCCACCTCCAGTCAGCCCCTGACAGTAGGCTCCATCACCCATTTGTTACCTTTTCAAGCAAGGATCTTTGTGCTTTCTCCCCTGCTGCCCCCATGCTTGGGTAGAGCTCCTTGTTCATGTCCACAAAGCTGCCTCGTTATCCTCCTTCAAATCCCCTCTCAAACCTCCTCTTAACTCTGATGCCAGAAAAAAAGCTTGACAATGGCTGTGCTGCTGCAATATTGAGCCCACTACCTATGAAGCCGACCTTCTTATTCACTCCTCATGCTTCCCCATCTGCTTATACCCACCTGTTGTCTCCTGTCATTGAGTCTAAAATTTATCAGAGGAGAAAGGGCTAAATCAGCTTGAATTACTCTGCCTCTGCTGAGAATGCATATTCTTGTCAGCTGACATGAGGCAACTTGTTACCCTGAGAAAACATCTTTATATGCCTCAGCCATCTGGATGTAAATTCTCTGGAGGGGGCAACTCTGCTCCGTGTTTTAACGCTGCCTAAGGGTCCTGGTCCTGGCTACTTCATAGCACAGAAACATTGCTGGATCTATAACAGGGATTATGTTTGCTCTTCTAGGTACCCAATTGTGTGTGTTACCATGGCTTGGAAGCCTGAGTACGTGGAGAGAAGACAGAGAATTTACTAAACAGTTGAATAAAATATGGTTCGGCCTCTCAGGGTATTGCACATAGGGCCTGTATTTAAATATGCCTAATATACAGGCCAAATTCTAACAAACATTTAAAAAGTTGGGTGTTAGACACATACAGTTACAAACTACCTGGTTACCCATCCATTAACACAGTTACCATGAGCAGGGGGTTAAAAAAGTTTTACTTCAATAACAGCATCATCTATCTCTACAAGGCTGCTATTTCCACTGCCTCCTCTCCCACCCTGTTGGACAAATAATAGAGCAGCATCACTCAGTCTCAACAGCCTCACAGGCAGGATTACAACTTTTAGCTACTGTGAAATTATTTTATTTAAAAAGCTAGATGTTATTTTGCAGATGAAGTGGTTTTTCAGTGATGCTGAGAGAAGTTGGTTGATGCTGCATAGAGCAGGGAAGAAGATTTCCTTTGAGTGGTCAAATAAGCCTCTGAGTCATTCAAAGTGTAGAGAAATATCTTTGATTAAAACAATCAACCCAATTTTCAATCTGTCATCTAGTTAAAAAAATAAATTAGTATCTTTACTCTAAAAATGAATACACAACATTCAAAAGCAAAAATCCCAAACTTTAACTTTGTGCTTGCTTATTGTGAGTGCAAGGTTTTGAGGTTTTTGACCTTACCTAGAAACCCCATTTAGGAAAGTATGGGATTGGTTTCTTCCTTTTTAAAAAAACCCAAACTTTTACAAGTGGAAAAAAATCCCACAGAGGCTGCAGGGTAATGTTTTTCATTAACCGGAACACACATTTTCAGAAGTAAATCTGCATGCTTTTTTTCTGGCAATAATTAACAAATTATTGTATATAATTTTTTTAAAATTACTCCCCAGATAATGACTTTTCTGTTAGTTTACACCAATGAATACTGCCAACCTGTTTGTTTTTAAGAACAAAGCAAGAAGTCCAAAGCCCATTGCTGCAAGCCATATTTCCAATCCCTATCTTCTGCACAGTTTTGAACTATGAAAAAGAAAGTCTTTTTCTAAAACTTAATATAGAAAAATGAGCATGACCAAAACAGTTTCAAACCCCAATCTTCAAATGAAAGTGCAAAATGAATTTGAAACTGCAAATGAAGCAACATTTGCTTTAGTAAACAGCAATTTGTACAGATAAGGTTATTTACACAAGAGCTCAACACATTTTTTCCATCTGCATTATTTGACAAGATGGATCCAAAATTCAAGAAAGTTAAAACTGAATAAACAAGGATATCCATATATTTAAAAATCCATTTCTTTTACTGCTTCACCTAATACAAAATCAGCCCAATGCAACTGCCATTTTAAGGAAGTCTTACAAAGTTTGAATGAGCAAGTGTACTTCATTACAAAAGATAAAAGTTTCTTCTCCCCTACAGTGAAAACAGGTAATTTCAGAGGCTGTGAGTTATAATTATTCACTGCTGAAAAGATTTTAAAAGGTCCATATTGAAAACAGTGACCCCCAGCTTCGCCTCAGAATGAATGGAGGTAAAAATTCTCATTTTTCCGGAATGCTGGTTGATAACTGTTAAGCAAAACATGCATTTCTTCATTACAGTGCAGTCTGCAGGTTCATTTAAATAACAATATCATCCAGCATAAAAGTCACAAAAGAATTATCTTGCAATTTCAATATGCTGAAATGTATTATTAGTGCTAACAATGGGCACCTTGAGTAAATAAATGAATGTCTGTTATTGACAGCATTACTTCCGACTATTTAGCTTTATGGAATATCAAACTTTATAATTCAACACCTTGGTCAAGAGTGTTTGCTTGTGTAACTTTTGAACTAAAATTGACATTTTTTAATGTCTCTCCAATTTCCTCTCCTTTCCCCACTGTCACCAAGAAAGCAGAAAAAAATACATTGCCCAAGCATGGGAAGCACTATTGTGTCCCCTTTTGTGAGGTATTTAAAGAATCATCTTCATTCTGTCATTATTTTTCATGACAAAATCCCCCTAAATATGGAAATCAGATTTTTTCGAAAGGTATCAATTTATAAATTATATCAACAGTATACAGAACCCATCAACAGTGCTTTCTGACCTGCAAATCCCACAGATCTCAAAGAAAAAAATTAACATTTTAGAATATTATTACAGGAAATCATGTCTATCTCAAGAGACACCACCCTATTCATTAGCATTAAGACAGAAAGAACAGCACAAGAGGTACACACCTTCTGAGATCAATTTTGTGTCCAAAACCACACAATGATGGCAAGTGGTCTCTAAGAAAACATTCCCCACCCTGAGCCTTCATAGGGCTCCAGGAGGAGAAGGAGAAGCTGTGCTGGTTTATCAGAGATCACCCCACACCTGACCTGGTGGGGTACCCCAACCCCTGCTGAAGTTTTCAGGGTGGAAATTGAGCCAGGTGCCCACACTCCCATACACACAGGGCTCATCCACGCTCCAGGCTTTCCCCTTCTCCCCACTGTCAGTGATCCAGCTGGAATCCAGTGGTGCCAGAGAGGACAAGCTCTGATGTGGCCCCTCACCACCCAGGTGACCTTGATTTCATGATGGCCACGAAGGGGCTGTTGACTGAGGAGTTCTCATACAGCTCTTCCTTCTGGTGATGCTCTGAGGGCTCTGCCACAGCTTTCTCTCAGCTGCCTTTTGGATGCACCGTGCCAGCCCTTGGGTGCTTCCCCTTTGCATGACACTTCTGCCCCCTCAGCAGAGCTGATGCCACAGAACAGTTTGCTTGGTGCAAAGCTGGCTGTTCATCTTATTTCACCAACAAAGGTTAAGTTTGATTTAAGGCACTGGAATGACTGAAATGAACCCCCTCCCATTCGATTTTGTCGGGTTTGCTGCAGGGCTGGCAGCCTCAGGCAGATGGATGGGATGGACAGCAAAGAGATGGT
Organism: Anthoscopus minutus; assembly: GCA_013399455.1. NCBI lineage: Eukaryota > Metazoa > Chordata > Aves > Passeriformes > Paridae > Anthoscopus > Anthoscopus minutus. The sequence goes on along the minus strand of VWYI01019895.1, from coordinate 33,410 downwards.
AATATCTTATTCACCACAGCTGTATTTCTTGGGGTACATCTGCCAATAGCCTACACCTACTGAGTCTGTTAGCCATTTCTTCACATCGCAGATATCTACAAAAGAGGATACTCAGAAAAATAAATCACATTACATGAAAGTGGCAAATTCAGTTGAGTTGAAAGAAAGAAAAAACTTTTCCCAAAAGACAATAAATACAATCAAGTTGTGCAGCATGACTTGTGCAAAGATATTTATACCGTTATCATAAAGATTGAGAAAGGAATGGAGACTGCTGGGATATGCTGGCAGCAGCTTTAAAACATGGATGTAGTAAAAGGTTCCTGTATTTTACACAGCCTTAGAAAGGATGCAGTTTCTAATTCGGGAAGACAAAATTTAATTATTTCCAAAGATCTGCAGGTAAAGAGAAATGATGTTCTGTTTAACATTAGCTACATTGTCTTCATGGACATATGTAGCCTGGCACAACATCAGCCTCAAATGATTGTAGAGTTTGTAATGACGGTCAAGACAGAAGTCAGTCTTGTAATTAATTACAGCAGAATATTCAGATACCAGAAATGCAGGTTCATTTCTAAATGTTGTAACGCATCCCCTGCACCACCTTTGGTAGGTTACAGTCTGTGCATCTGCAGCACATGGCAAAGATAACACTACTCCCTTCTCCCATTCTTTGTCTTGACAACCAAGATTATTAACTCATCAGCGCAGAGAATTTCTCTTAATTTGTGTTTATATAGTAATTTGTACAGCATGGCCCTAATTTCAGATGGAGACTCTATGCACCACTGTACTTCTAAATAAAGCCTGGCTCGATTTCTTCAAGTCTACAGAGCCAAATTACAGCAATTCATTTAAACAAATTGAAGAAGGGCTTGTATATGGGAAGACAGAAAGGGACTGAACATGTGGTTAGCAAGGGGGAGTTTCTTGTGCTGTTCATCCATTTTCAGGGTGACTGCGGGGAATCTTCTTTACCCAGTAAAGCACTTAATTATGAAGAGAGTCTGTACAGAACTGTTGAGGACAAAAACAATGAACAAGTGTCATGGTTAAACTATCTCTTCTTTTATAACTGGCTCATTTCAAATGTCTAATAGAGAAGTCTACAAACTCAGAACCACTGGATCAGAAGCACTGTATTGTTTTTATACCATAGGTCAGTGCATCAGCATCCTGTAGCAAAAAGGGTATTACATAAGTGCTGAAAGGAGTAAATATCAATGAATAGTAGTAGCCTGTGACATCTCCAACATGTGATACTGCAAACTCAAAAAGCAATTTGGCACTTCCAAATGCTGGCACCAAATACGGCAGAGTAATGTGTTTCTACAGTTCTCATTCTATACATGTGTGATCTCACCCCCAGGTCTATAGCCAAATACAATAAAAGAAATAAGAGGGAGCTGGGAAAACATGTGAGAAAGAAACACTAAATAGTAGCTCTCCAACCCCCACTGCTATGTGGCACAGAGACAATGTTAGCAATGGAAATCCTGTTGCAGGCAGCCAAATACTCAAAGAAGAATCCAAGCAGTAACAGACCTGCAAATCTCAAGAAGATCCTACAGCCAGACTTACAGCCTGTCCCTTGCACAGACAGGTCAGATCAGGCATGCCATCTTTTTTCTTGTTTCTGTAAGCATATAGAAGGCTGATTGCTCCTGACTTCAGCATATTTTTGCTCTAATGTGCAAACTGCCAGGCAGTCCCACACTACAGATTGATATCACCCAAATACTTGCAAGGGGTTCTGATAAAGTATTCACTGAGTGCTCTGACCAGTTATTAATGGAAGCTTTCTCTGTTATTACAGCCATCATGTCAAAACTTGAGCCAAAGGAATTTACCCAGGCTCTGTCCAAGGAATATGACAAAGGAATGTAATACACATATGGCAAAGATTTAATGTATGTGATGACTACTAGGCAAATGATGTTTTTATTGTCCAAGAAACAATGGCATATTCAAATCTGGTATAAGTAAGGAGTGAATAATGATGTTAGATCATTGCACCACCAGGGAAACACAGAAGAAAAATTTGTTGCAAAATCTGTCTCTCTTTGAATGGAGTAAAACGATACTGCGGACAGGCAGACCATCAGGAATCGGATTGCTTTCAGGAAGAAGGGGGGCTGGCATTTTTTTATTGCCAGTAATTTTCTAATGAACTGTTGACAATCACAGATGTTCTCACACCTCAGACAGCTGGGGATCTCAAAAATTCACCATGTGGCCAAGTGTCAAATTTTAGCTGGCTTTTACCTGCCTTTGTTGTTCTGACTACTCAGAGTATGCCAGTGGTTTACATTTTTGCTGTTTGCATAGTTACTGGCTAAGTGCAATAATTTCCACTTGCCTTTGCCCTGTTGTGTAGGTAAACACTGCAGCTTAAAAACAAGAGTAAACCATGCAAGGATCAGTAAAATGAAGGGCAACTTGTAAATAGCAACCATAAAGGAACATGAATTTCCTAAATGGAAAAAAGCATATCATTTTTCACTTAGCTTTTAGTAGTATCATAAAAATGTGTACAAAATCACCAGCTTTTCCAACCCTTTCTTGGTCACAAAAAAAAAGCAAATTAAAAATGGTTTGTAAACAGTTCCTAAGCCATGAAATTTTCACAACAGCAGTGACAGAAGTTTTAAAGTAAAAACCCAAACATTAAGAATTAAAAATACAGGACCTGCTATCAGACAATCACAATTATCCATTTCCCCAAATTATAGGGTTCCTCTGGACTTAGTGATTGCAAAAAAGAACATTTTCTGAGAGAGCTACTAGAATGGGATGTAAAAGTATCTTTATAGTCACTGCTCTGGTTTGATTTCCTGAAACAAACTAGAGTAAATTCAGAACTGCCCTGGATTACAGAAGAGGCCAATCTATAGAAGTCCAAGAAACCCATTGGAGACTGTTCCTTTTATCTAGCTACATCCTCTAAAATTCAAGGGTGGAATAATTGCCCTCCACATCTTGAGGGTCTCAAAATGTTTCAGTTATTTTCCCATGGCAGGCCATTCCATATGATTTAACAGAAAAAAGAAATTGAACTTCTATATAGAGCTTCTTAGAGGCTGCTTTTTATGAGAACTATCCCAAAATGAAACAGTTTTCTTTAACAAACACTGTTCTTGTTAGCTTCTGCTAAAACAATAGGCAAAAAGTGGTACCTTTTGAATCTTCTCTCTCAGATAAGGTATTTCTGAACTCGATAACATCACCTGAAACATTCTGCCTTTTTATGACCTAGAAAAATGGCTGGTATTCTAAAAATGTGCCTATTTTTAAATTGTATGTATTAGATAGTTTGACTTGTTTTTAATCATCTCATGCAGAAGTGATGTGCTACTAATGACAACTGAAATACCCAAAGATATCTTTCATTTACAGTTTTCAAATTAAACATCTCCCAATACTCTGTGAGAATTGTCACCTTCACTTCAAAAACCAAGGTAAAAAAAAAGTAGTAGAAAACACTTTTCATATAGTGGAGAGAAAGAGAAAGAAGTCCAGCCAGATTACATATTCCAGTCTGGTGTTTCATTGCTACATGGCACAACCCAGTTTTCTGTTGGCCATTAATAGTATTTAAAGTAAAATAAAGAAATTAACTACAATTGGTACTTCAGAACAGGGGCTTGCACATGTCACAATCCTGGTAACAATAATTCTGATGATTTCCACTATGCATTACAAGTGCAATTTACTTCTAGCCTTGCAGATTAAGCTACAGTAGATTGTCAGACTGTGGCTCCTCCCATATGGAAACCTTGCACCCCAAGGGCCACAACGGGGACATAAAGCATGAGGGCTCTTGGCCCTGGGCCACCCTCAGGATACAAGATCACTTTCAGTGCTCCCCAGGGCCCACAACTCCCACCTGATCAGCAGCTTAGGGCCATAGGAAGATCTACAGCAAATGCACCCACATTTTTGTGTTTGATTTGCACTATCACTGTGAATGCACAAGAAATGCATGGGAACAGATGTAAGAACGGGGACAGCCTTTGGCATGTCAGTGATGCACTGTGTTGTGCTGCTCCCTAGGCTTGGACTGGATTTTTCTAAGATGGGACTGTACACACTGCTTCTCCACATAACTCATTGAATCATGGATTCTTACACAGGAAGCCTCTTTCTTTTGGGGTCACTTTCAGTAAAAAACCAACCTCTCTAAGGAAAGATTGCCCTGCTTGTTCTCCCCTGTCCAAGCTCTCTGCATATTCTCCAAAACTATATTTTAAAGGGTTGTGCTAAAACAACTGTCCTTTTGTTCTATCTCAGGGGACATTCCATTGTTGCAGACCCCAAGCCTGTGTCAAGAAGCCAAAATGAGTGGGATTTCAAAACCTGCTCCGATCCTATTGTGCCATGAAGCATCTTTTGAAAGAGAGCCAACCTTGTCACTCAGTCTGTATTGTTAGCACCTTCTCCCTTCTCAGGGAATCTCAATCCCAAATGGAGATAAGACAACAATGAAGAAAGCAAATTAGCCCAATGTTCAAAATGGACATGGAAATCTGGTGTAGAAACACAGCATTCCTGTAATTTCAAGGGTAATTTGTAGATTTTACAGAGCTGCTAGATACAATATAGCATCACTCTATTCATGTATATATTGATGTTCCTTTAGCACAGTTTGATAAATATGGAAACATGCTGAAATACACCTCAGATTAAAAGAGTAATAATTTAAAAACCTCTCCTGTAAGACTTTCCTCAGATACTCCCAATACAAAAATTTGTGTCTCTTTCTCTGTCACAGAGTTCCTTCCTTTTCCTTGTCACCTCGTAAAAAGTAAATCATCCTCTCATAAGCCAAGTAAAATTTTAAGCAGTATTTTTTTCTGGAGTCATGTAATGTTTGGCTCTGTTCCAACTCTCATGCAGGAAATCTAGATAACATCTAAACAGCAATGACTTTTTCACTGAAGAGAAGCTACTGTGCAGATGTAATGCCTTCTCTCTTAAATGAAGTAATTGGTTTGACTGTAAATGACCAAGAGCTACATTCTACTGAGTTACCCTATCCACTAAAATAAGGAAAAGCTACTGAAGACTGCCTCCATGTGAGCCCATAACTCATAAGCACCTACTTATCTTATGGCCTAGTGAGCCCCAGCCCAAGGTTTTATTGTTTGACCTTCTGAGTGGCCAGCAAAACCCAGTCACCACAGGGGATGGGGATGGGCAGAGAGCACTGACACATGAGACATCAGACTACACCGGACTGACTGAAGCTGTGTCCTGCTGGGCTGGGCTCCTGGAGGATATTGCCTTCACTGGAGAGGTGCCTGAATGGGAAATGAATGCATTTGTGAACAGCTGCAGTTTACAACCCAGTACTACACCATAAATTAAATCAATGTCAGGCTGCATTAATATAGCAAATTATAAACACTGGTGGAGGAACAAATGCACATCCCATTCAGCTCTCACCATGGAGGTTGCACTGACTTCCCAAAGAAAGGCAGATGAACAGCCATGAGTGGAAGCTGCTTCAGCTACGTAGCTGTAATCCACTGTTTGGTGCGCCAGCAAACCCCTGACACTATGTATGAATAAAACTGGTAAATTGAGGTGGGACACAGGGCAAACCAGCAATTTCCAAGAAGAAAAAAAATATTAGAATATAAAACAGGATCAGCTTAAAGACTGACTCCTGACCTTCAGAGCCAGACCTAGTCACAGACTGAGAAGATGGACAGAACAGCTTACCCTGACCTGTGCAACAGCCTTGGGCAGGGGGGAAGTGAGGGGCAGAAATCATGTTTGGCATCTCAAAGGTAACTAAGTCTAGACCACTGGAAAACATATATACATGTATACATGTGACATAGAGGTGGAATATAAGCACCTCTACTTAAGATAAAAAATTGTAGCTTTGGCAGAAGAGGTGGAAAGCACTCACTGCTCAGCCTCTCCTTAACCTGGCTTCTATGCTTAGCTGATTTATGGATCCCACACTTGGAAACAAGCCCCTAAAAGATAGGAGTGGCAAATGTGCTTTGCATGACCAGGGCTTAAATGTCTACAGTTAACCAGAGTGAATGGTACTACCAGATAAAACCTTTTGAAAGCAGAATGTCAGTAAAGGAATCTTAGACATACTGACACGCATAAAATATTTTCCTAGTGGCATATTTCATGGACTATAACCTCACAAAACTTTTGAATTTATGGAAGCTTTGCCAATAGTGAAGTGTCATTAGAAATGTTCTATAATTAGGACTAAACACAAGGAAAAAAATAGTTGAAACTATCCATGAAATCATAAGTGTTTACTTTTCTTAGATTATAGAACTGTATTTGCAACAATGCCAGAGTAGTATAACTAGACATGTTCAAAGAGCAAAGAACAAAAAGTAACTAGGTAAAGGCTATGCAATAGCCTAAAAATACTATCATTAAGGTAAGAAATGGGTTCTCCTAGAACATTAAAATTCCCCATTAAATGAAGAAACTAATAATTGGTACTCCTGAGTTGTGACACTTCATAACCTGTGCAGGAAAGCAGCAAATGAGATCTAGGAAAAATCACTGGAAGCAGAAATAAATTTGTCCTTCAATATTATCATAGTCAATCACAGTCTAGAAAACCACAGAAAGATAGATAATAATGGGAAGGGTCTTAAAACTATGAAGGAAAAGAATTACTGAACTGTAAACCTGAAACCTGACTGGGTTATGGTACTCAGGACTGTTTCCCAAGTACTGCATCATATCAACACACAGCCTCATAAGCTTTTACATGAATGCTCTTGCATAATGAAAACAATACCCAGACACATGGAAAGAGAAGAGGAAAGGGTCAGGGCATCCAAACACCAGCCTTACTCTTTACTACTGCTGTTTTCCCAACAGTTAATTCCCCTGACTTCACTGCCACTGAGCAAGTATAAAATGGAGAACAAATCACGTTGATGAAATTAGTTATTAAGTTCTGAATATTAATCTATACTCCAGTGAGGGACAGGTTAGAAAGGACATGGACCAAGTCCAGCTTGGGTGGAACTGCTAAAAGAGCAGTGGTTTAAGAACTACCTTCAGCTTTCCACATTAAGAGTGCCCTGCTGCTATTTGCAGCACTTCAGAGGAGACACAGAACAAGAACAAGGCAGCAGAGTTTACATTGGACCCCTCAAGTTTGCTCTGCTCAGAAGAGGTGAGAGCAGGAAGTTGCTCCCAGCTGGGATCTGTAGTTTTCACAGCCACAGAACAGCACTATGGTTTCTCTCCCTGGGACTCTGGGCACAACCTGACTGGTCAGCTTGAAGGACTGATCAGCTGCATTCACAGGCTAATGCTGAGTGCTAATGCTCAGTCTCCATCAGAGTCCTTTTCTGGCAATGTTATGTTGGCTAGGAACAAGAAAGACAAAACCAAACCAAACCCTGCTAATATTACTTTTCCAGCAAAACTTCCAGTGTTAATGGGAGCAATGGTGACGGAAACATGCTATTGTTGACTCAGCTAATGTCCTTCAGAGGAGCACTGTAACTATGCCAGGCACAACAGACCACTGGCATCAGCACCAGGCTTGGCACTGGCCTTGACTGGGGCTGATGCCAACTACAATGAGTTTCAACACCTTCTCAAACAAAACATGGCAACAGATTCACCAAAGGCTCCCTACGAGTGAGAGAAACTAGTAGGAAAAACTCCTTGGGCAAGCATGTGATACATCCCCTAAAGTGTTCTTCAGCGAAATGACAATACCAAAACAGCTGCTGGAATGGAAAGATAGCATTGTTGAACCTAAACTGGGGAGGGTGTGACACAGCTTAAGACACAGGCTGTTGACTAAGCCAGGGGAAATATCAGCTTGACAACCAGCCAGTCGGAAGTGATTGCAGATCCTCTCTTTGTATCTGTATCTGCATGTCAAAGTCACCGTGGTTTTGACAATGACCATCCCTTTACAGGCCTGCAACAATATTTGTGTCATCACTTCCATTGAGACACTGAATTAATTAATATTTTTTTTAATGATTCAGGCAGCAGTGATGCTTGAATTAGCACCGGGTTGTGCCATCAATGGCTCTTAAGCTACTATTACTAGAACAAAACAAAAATCCCAGTAAAAGGAAAGCATCTTTAGCAGTGAGCACCAGAGGAGAGTATTTACATACTAAATCTTTATTAATAAACACTCCAGTACAGTGGGAAAACAAATAGATATCAGTCTGAAATATTTAAGTACTGAATGTAATACTGCTGAGCTGGCATGAGCCGTCATAATGGATGGAAATTGTTTACACAGACTCCATTCCTTCAGTTACGCAAACAGAGCCTGTGTAAACACCAGAGAGAACACGTTGGTGCATGGCCCCATTCCAGGCTACTCAGAAATGCAAGACACTTCCACTCTCAGTGACAGCATCATCCCGTGGACAGAGCTCACAGAGCAGGGATAAGGCAAACACTGAGCTGAAATTCCTCACTCAGGACATACACGGGACATTGGGCAAGTTGCTTTCACCCAGAATGGATTTTTCCCACTTCTCTAAAGCCTATTTTTCTCCCACAGCTTTTTAGGATTTATGGCAGAAAGTTAAAAGATGAGTGTTTTTAATTACTCCTATGGAAAAATCCTATAGGATTCAGTAACTGGCGTGGGGATGGGTTGGATTTTTACCTAGGTTGACAGAAAGGATTTCTGCAATGGAAAGTTAGAGAAGCCTTCTGCAAAGCTTTGCAGAAAGAATACTCACTTTCACTAAATTTGAATAGAGTTGTGAGAAAAAGCTTTAGAGCCCTGCTGACTTGTGTTGATTTTCCTTCTCAGATTCAATATTTCTTTTTAAAAGAGAACATTTCTCCCAGTATCATCATCTAGAAGCTTTATTTTTCTCATGTTTCATTAAATACCTTCTTATAATCTCCCTGTTCTCTTTTAATATCAAAGTAATGTATATACCCAGTTATTTTAGAAACTTTGCCAACATATGACATGATGCTAGTGCTTGTAAAACTAAGGCCAACTTCACAATATTTTACCTCAGGATAGTTATCAGGGGAACACTGTTTGATTCAGAAGAAAGAAAACATGCTTTCTTCGTGTATTAGAATGTTATCAGCTTATGATACCTAAATAAACTTTACTAGGATGAAAAAGTTTACTATACACTCATAAAATGGACCCATTGCTGAAGCACCTAATGTTTGTTTGACGTTTAACCACTGATGGGCAAGCATACTAAAAGGAAATTATGTGGTTGAAATGGAGTTTCATAGTTTGCAGACAAATTTTAGACAAACATTCAAAGCAGACTCTGGGTTTTGCACATGAAAATATACCAGTACCCATTTTCCATATCAAACCTATGCAGGATAACATCACCACATTTAAACCACATTAATACTACTAATCTGTTAATTTAGTACCGTTCTTAGTAACAATGGGACAGATCAATTTTATCTGTTATGTTTACCAAAGCTGCAGTGACCACTAACAGTAGTAGCAGATCTCCTAGAGTGCTGCAAGTTAGCTTTCCAAGTGAATGTAAAAGCTTGACTGGGAGACAGGAAGGGTCAGAAGGGTTGTGTATTTCTCAAGGCTGAGTATTCATGACACTGGCATACAGTCCATACCAAAGTCAACCCAACAACGTTCATTTGATAATTTAAAAAAAGATAAGTTAGGAATCTGAAAAGTTTCAAACCTCCTGAAAGTTCAGACCAGCAAAGAAAAGCTTCCTCCCCAGTTCTGCTGTAATATCCAGCTTGAGCTTCTAAGTCCATGACCAAAGCAAAGCCCTTGTGCTGGGCTTTCCCAAACAGAAACTCAGGTGGGAGCAGACAACTCTATTCACAAACCACAGCAGGTCTGAAGCAAGGCTGCAAACACTACAAGCAAATGTGGCTTCCACCATTCTTTCTCTACCCTCCCCATTTTAAAGAGCTTTTTTATAATATATTGTCTGTAAGTCAAAATAGTTAATGCTAATGTATTCAGGAATAGTATGCAGGAGGTTCTGGGGTTCAACAATCCATTTCTTGCCTTATCTGACAAAAGCATTTTGTCTGTTTAATAATAACAAAAAAATCCACATTTTAAACCTCTGGGAGAAGATATTTGTTTTAATTAGGAAGCTGTTGATTAATTTAACCCTGTGTAAGCACTATATTTAGCTACCATTAAACTGAAAAATACCTAAAGTAATTAACATGGAATCTTTTGAGAACTTTCTTCTAAAAGCTTTTAAGAATTTGTTTTCATTCTTTTCTGTCATGACAACAGAAATTTATACTTCATCAAAAAAATAGAATAGCAAAACAGTTACCTTGCAGTTAAAAAGTGTTTCTACCTCCTTTCTGGGATGCATCAAAATCTGCTTGAATTACTCTTTAGAGAACCTGATCTGGATCAACACACACAGCACAACTCCTGAGGAGTCAAGACCTTCATTGCACCTAGGCTTGTCTGGCAGGGCATTTTAAATTGCATCCTCACCTCATGCACTCGTCATTTCATTTCGGGATATCAATTGTTTTCCAACCCTGAGTTACATAAATTTCATGAAAGGCTTCTTAGAGTGTTAGCTGATTAGCTGTTAAACAGAAAATCCTCTGGTTTCCTATGAGTACTTCATGGTGTGCCATGGCTAAGAAATATATGCATCAATAAAACTTTTTAATTGTCATTATATTAATGACTGTATCTCTTGAGAATGCAACTATGAACAGCATCATTGTTTTCATATGTACAAGAAGCTGTATTTCAGCTGGCTCTTACATACAACCGACTAAACCCAAGGTCCATCACTTTTAATCTGAATACTTCCTTACTTCCCAAGGAGTCAATTAAGCCAACGGAATCACTCATAGAGCAAGAATACTGGAATTCAGCCTCTAAATCAGTCTTAAGTGATTAAACTGTGCTTACTTAGGAAATGGTTAGAAAACAATTCCAAGTTATAGCATAAATAGATGAAAAGCTTCACAGACATCCAGAAATCTTGGACTGCTTCAGCAGCCAAGGCAAGTTGAGTGCCAATTTTGCTCTAGTTTTGAAGGACAGCTTTGGGCCATGTTATGGATGCAATACATTAAAAATGGAGTGCTTCCCCCTATCTTTCCTAATAAATGAAACTTTATTAGTTGTAGTAGAAATTCTTCATTTAACAAGATCTTTAGTCTTGCAGAAATGAGAAGCACTGCACCTTCAGCTTCTAATTCATTATTTATTATTTGTTGCCTAAAAGGAAGCCAAATTTAATTTAAAGGACAAATGCAGGATATGCTTTTAATTTCTTGTACTTAGAATAAAGCCTAACACAAAATGTCTTTGAGAGCAGATCAGTTCTGGAAACAGCTTGGCTCTAGCATACCAGTAAGAAAAGGTGAGAGGAATGTGAACCAAACTACAGGTGGTAAGAGAAAAACCATTTAATGCTAAACATGTTAAATGGGTCCACAAACTCCTTTGGGAACCATGCACTGCAGAATTAAGGGGCCTCAATGTTTCCCTGTGAGATGTCTCAAATTTCACTACTGTAAGAACTTGCCATTACATAACATGACCAGACCCCAATATCACTGCACATGATGCCGAGTACCTGCTCTAGGCTTCACCGGAGAAACAACGGCACTCTACACTCAGGGATAGTCTTTAGCTTTTCAGCTATCATGAATTACAAGACCTGAAGTGGTTCTTCAGTTTCCTTTCCAGGGCAGTAACAATCCCCAAAGGCTTCTGGCACTGCATGGGAAAGGGTGTGAGGGCCTTTCTGGGCAGTGTTCAGCACTGTGAGGAGGGACAGCAGGACACGTGCAGATCCTGGAATGGGAGGCACAGGGAGATGCACAACCCACCTGGGAACAAATTAGTTAATTGACTTCAAAGGTGAAGGAAGATTCCAAGCATTTTCATGCAAGGTAAGAGCCTTCAGAGAGAAAAGAGAGCTGTGACAAGGAATACATGCATACATATGTGGTTAGATATACATGCATCTGTTCTGGGGAGGTGTCAAAGACAACAAACTACTTAGAAAAGTTGCAACATTTAGGACCTAGAGATCATTGCCCAGTCCCAAAACATCTCAAGGACAATAAACTTCTATCATCCAACTCAGCTCAGAAACACTGTGGATTATGCGGTTGTGGGTCATCAGGTCAGCAGTTCCATAGGAGCAGCTGAGGAACTTGGATCAAGCTGCCTTCCCTGTATTAGAATATTGCAGTAACGGGCTAGTTTTCTTTGCTGAAGAATCACACAGCTGAAACCAAAACCTCCAAAGTTACCTCCAGCCTTGTGTGAAGGATAGTTGTGCTGCTTGAGAAGCACATCAGAAACTGTTCTGGAGTCTAATGATCCTTTGAGACTTCGAGTCACGCCAAAGGGAAGGAAGGGTTTGTAACAGAGAGATTCAAGGCTGATGGCCTGTACAAAGGTCAACAATAAAGAAGCCTTGCCAGGGGTTTCCCATCTTCCTTCCATCCCTCTCCATCATTAGCCTTTTATGTGGGTAGCTTATCACTGTGCCTTTTTACATAAATATAATTACCAAGTTAAATTAAAACAGGATGGTAGAGGGAATCTGTGGAATCCTTGTAAATGCAGTATGACAGCTTACATTTCATGACATAAACTGATTAAAACATGCTTATTTTGTCTCCAGAACTGCATCCGAACTCAGTGAAATAAAATTTTTCATGGATTTCAACAGGGAGAGAATGGGAAACAATCTATCACACAGCCAACCTAGAGAAACTTTGTGTATCCACCAACAGTTCTGTTCGCTCATGAGAAACCTCTACAAGTCAGCAGTAGATGATCTGACAAAAGTGTGAAAAATCAGAGACTAAAAACATGCTGCATTTTCACAGGAAAGTTTACCCACCCAACCATGTGAGATTCTTAAAGAAAAGCCCACCAAAACTGAACAGGCCATTCTAAGTCTTCTGATTTAAAAGATTTTTGAGACTAGGATGCAATTTCTCCTCAACTCTTGCTTCTGTACACTAGATCCAACAAAGAGCTTCCCAAAAGAACATCACTTTAAGGATTCAAAACAAGACTTTTTTATACATGGCAAACTGAAAGCATGAAAGACCTGAAAATCATCATTATAATTTTTAATTAGTCCTGTTTTTCAAAAACCTGATTTGTATCTCATCTCATATTTAGGCAATAATTTTTTGGCCACAGACATTGCTCCAAAACTGGATGCAGAAGATCTTTTTACAAGAAAAGGGAAGTCTCATATTTAAAATATGGGCAAGTACACAAAAAATTATAAAAGTGTATATTTAATAAACTATATATAAGTAGTACTATTATCAGGCAAGCTCATAATTTTTCGTTGCTTCCTAATGCTGTAGCCATCTGGCAAAGATCCCAATTTTGTACACAATCTGTTTCAGTTTCTTCATATGGTTTAAATGTAAGGCAAAAGGTCAAAACACAACCTGAAATATTTAAAGTGGTCAATGACAGTCATACTGTCAATGAATTATCTCAAGTTTACTGTTAAATATGGATAGCCTTTGAGGTAACCTTCAATACATGTCACAGTTTTCTAATGAGTTATTAAGTTATTAGGCTATGAAATATTTCTGAATTTTAAGCAAGACTAAGGAGTAAAACCCAAGTAAAACAAATTAAAAGGATAATAATTATGCAACATCTTGAGATGTACCAGTCACATTATGCATATATAAAAAAATACATTAATAAACTGAACATATTAATAAAAAGCTAAGACTGGCCCTTCAAGACCTCAACACTAATTGGAAAGGATTTAGACAGCACATCTTGAATAACTTCCATTAACAGTTTTGGTAAGTCACTGTTCAACTATCTAAAACTGGAATAATTTAAGCTGCACAGTTCATCTACTGTATTATCATTTGTGAAAGATCAGTGAAACATCATTAGACAGTTCTAGTAATGAAGCAATTGTCTAATTGCCCCAACTTGAATCTTATTTCTGATGAACTTAAATGATTAACATGAACTGGTTTCTACATTTGAAGCCCCACAGTTCAATTAAAGACCAATGATTATCATCATCCCTGAGATAATTTACTTTGAACTCTGAAGAATTCTTTCAAAAAGGGTGACACTTAAGCAGTTTTTATTTTTAACAAAGAGGCAAGCTTCAGACCCGAGAGGCAGCTGTTATGCCATTGTACCTAGAAGGGTAAGAAGCCCATGCAACTCCTCAGCAACTCTGTGGTCTGCTGTGGTAGAATCCTGCAGAACAAAGAGATTATTGCAGCAGGAACAACTACCAGCCCTCCCATTTGGCAGCCAACAAGTTGCTTCTGGGTCTTTCAGGTAATAATCACCTATCCAAAATGTGAGCACATACATGCACACGGAGAACCCACGCACCAGGAAGCTGGACTGCCATCAGCAGGACTTCATGCAGGCAGAATTCCTGCTGAGCTGGGAGACAGAGCCCTAGCCCACATCCTGACAGTAATGCCCAGGGGTGTCTCACACTGGGATTGACCCAAATGCCTCAGGAATGGGCCCGAGCCATGGTTACAGTTACCTTGAAGGCTGTAACATCCCCTCATTTAACTGGTACCAGGCTGTAATTCATGGTCTAGATGAATTTCTGTATTCTCCAAAATATCATACCCTCAAATACGATTTTGAAGATTACTTATCTACCAGGTTCAGCTGCTTGCTTGCTTGCTTCTTTAACTATCAGAACTTAACCCACTCATACAAAATATCCAGACCATGAGCTGACACAGCTGGCAACATCTGAGTCACATCATTCTCCTGATAAACTTCTGAGTGCTAATTTCAAAGGTGTGATGCCTTCTTCTTTATAATAACCTGGTAAGAAACAACAGAAGTCTCAGAAGGACTGTGAATATCTGAGAACACCTCATGAAGTTTCAGAAGGTAAGGACAATGCTATCACAGGGACATGGAGAGAGACAGGACAGTGTGTTTCCTAGGGAGAATCTGGTAGAAAGGAAGTTCCCACAGGTGGGAGAGTTTGAGTGGTAGAGAACAGCACCTTGTGGTGATGGCATTGCACAGGGTCAGGAGTTTTGCCATGGGGCGTATTCAAACCTTTTTTTGTTGATAAGCAGCAGTTCTGTCACACTAATAGCAGAATTCTCCCTTGATTTAATGAAATCTACATTAAGGTGCAGTATCACAATTCAGCACTTGCCTTTAACCCCACTGCAACACACAGTGTATTACAAATCTGCTACAGGAATCACTTCATCCAACATAGATATGCAGAAGTCTCAAGGGTGGAAAGTGGCAGCTGTTCAACACATTCACTCATAGAAACGTTATTCACCATCAGCATTTGTTTTGCTATTGTTACACAGTTATGTTCGCAGTGAAAGTGCCTGAAATATTTGTTTTCAGAAACTGTCCCATAATAGCATTTTTTTTCTGCAAATAATGATTTCTGAACTGCAGATTAATGAGTAAAACAAGTGGTAAAAGGTATCTTTTAAATATCATTCCTTTCTCATTTTATAGCTCAAGAGCCATGTGTCTCTCTTTAACATGTGATTTGCAATGTAATACTCCATGAGCTTCCATATCTGCCTTGTATAATAGTTTCAAATAAAATCTGGCTCTCTGTATATCTTAACCTTGGGAACAGGACTGTAAAAATCCTAGAAGCCAAATACCAATATCCCTATAGGATTCTCATGCACATCTATCTACAATTCTGGAAAGACGATATTTTTAAGGGAAAAGCTTTCAATTAAACATTCCTCCAGAAACCATAGTTTTACCCATCTCTTTCTTGTTGCTCACTTGGTAATGGACACACCACAGGGTAAAATTTGTCATGCAACAATTTCTTCAGGTAGGAGTCCTAAGAATACATATCTGTAATAAGCTTTAATTTTGTTTAATTCCGCTTTAGATTTCTGGGGGTACAGCTGTCCTGAGAGAGTTTGTGTTATAGCAAGAGGACAGGAGGAACTCTCTCTCATATCCCCACTCAGATTGGATCTTATCCTGTCATTTGTGGCAGAGAGTTGCAAGCAATTCACTTGAACTGTGAATGAAGCTACAAATGCCATTTTTGAGTCTCTTACATTTTTGCTTTCAGCCAAAGTACCTAAGGCACTGGGATGCAGACACTGAAGAATCAGATATAAATGTGTTCCCATTTTAACCTCTTGTTTATAGTTCTTTACCAAAAGTTTCTTGAAAGCTGCACTTTTGAGAAGGAAATTTCTCCATTTTGGTTTTGGCTAGGTGATCTGCTTGCTTGAGAGGTTTGTTCATGGTGTTTTTGTATTTAAAGAAATGCAGTTTAGCTATGTGAACAAGCAAAATGTTGAACACATCTATTTCCCTTGTATATACTATGATTTTTTGTTGCTGATTTTTGAAAGCTGGAATGACAAAGGGTTAACAGCTAAAATCCAGAATGAAAACTGAGAATTCTTACCAAGAATAAGGGACTGTGCTTGTCTTGGAAAGAAAATATTCTGGTTTCAACGTGACACATGAGCCCAAGCAAACTGAGCACTGACCACATGCAGTAGATTTTTTTGTTTGTGTTTTGCTGAACTAAGAAAGGATGCACCCAAGGGAGAGATTAACAGACTGAGGCTACTCAGTTCACAATGTTTGTTGTCCAAGTCACAGAGCAACAAAGAAAAAATTACCACAAAGCCCAAATATTCCAAAATCCTATTGATTTAAACTTATTTCATGCTTCTAAAGCCTAGAAAAAGATAAGCTATGAGGCTGAAAGACCAGGAATACTGAAAGTACAGCTGCAGATGTCTGTGCCTATTACCAAACACCAACCTTCCCCAGCATTTTTTTTCCTTCTTTTTGTACAAAAACCTAGGAAGAGCATTACCTTAGCAAGGTAAACGTTCTCAGACTTGACATGATCAGGTTTTTTACCCTACCAGCTTCACAGAAACTATCTTTTTGAACAGGTCTGAAATTAGTGTTTAGAGTTTATTTTTTTGCCCCCAAGTTCAAGATTACTGTCTGTGGTTTTGTGATGTCAGTAATTAGCACAATAAATCATTGCTCTGCTCCAGTGAGATGTTATGCCAGCACATATTACTGTGTCCTACACCGGACATAAAAAAACAACAAAACCAAAACCAACTGAAGGGCAGGATTTCCAAAAGCATCCAGCACTGGCTGAATTTTACACCCATACTAGTCAGAGGTAATTTAATGCAAAAATAAAAAACCCCAAACCCAAACAACCAGAACATTGGCTTGCACTGTATCATAATGATGCAGTATTAGGCTAAAAAAACTCCCGAGCAGTCAAGGCTCCAGTGTTGGCATTCACTTATAAAAGTCATTTGGCATGAGATACCAGTGGGAGATAAGCAGATACTGATCACTGGGGTGATCACAGACTGCACAGCTCCAGGGGTCACCACCCTAACAGTATTGGGGACAGCATTGTTTTTATGCTCCTAGTGTGAGAGCATTCTGGAAAGATGACAAAATAGCTGAAATGTTCCTGTGACATGAAACTGGGCCTGGAATATTTAAATATTTAGAGTGACTCCCTAGAGTATTTAACCCTTCTGATTGCATGTATTGAAGATGGCTGAAGCAGTGTTCTCCAGAATTAGGAAAAATGACTTCTGTCTCATTCTAATGTGTGAGCAGAAGGGAAGTTCACATGAAAGACCTGTGGCATCACACATAAGACTACGTAGTCCCACAAGGTCATGACTGCGTGTCCTGTGTAATCCCAATATATTCAAGAAAAAGATTGCTACAGAAATCTGCAAAATCTCGTTCTGAACACTGTGTTACACCTAGAAGAATGCTTCACTATAAAAAGTTGCTTTCAAACCTCTGCAAAGCATATGGGCCTTTTTACTTGAGTAACGCTTGAGAACTGCAAAGAAAAGTCTTCTATGCAAAAGCTGGAGTCCAGTGTAACTCTGTTTGCAATTCTCCTAGGCATGGGGATTAAATGAAATGCAGATCTCTAAATTCAAGATCATTACAATGCCACAAAGTCTAAGGCACTCAAATCACCTTCAGATGTTGCTGCTGTTAAAATTAACAACTACAGGAGCACGGTTGCTAATGTTAGGACAGTAGACTCAGAAGGCCAGTCTATGAAAAAGATTTGTCACTACAACAGTATAACTATTCTGGCATGAGTTTCAACTGAAGTTGCAATTTACCAGCTGGAAAAAAAAGCTTTTTTTGTTAGAGGTTATACCCTCCCCAAGCAAAATAGAATATACTGGCCAAAGCTTTTTTTTCCCTGGTACAACCATGTCTATACTAGGGCTTTTGCCAATACACACATACAGCCAAAAATCACACCTCCAACTGACATTACTATACTGGCAAGTGTTTCTAGCACTGGCCTTAAAGCAGTTATTTGTTCAATCATTGCTCTTCCACATTCATCCCTTAACCTAAAAGTACTTTATTTCTTTACAGGTAAAAAGCTGGGAAAAAACCAATCTTAGGTCTTATTCATCTGTTTCTTATATTAGGAAAGGATCTTTCTTTTGCCTTCACAGAAGCTGAATTCCTCCTTCACTTACAAAAGTAGAATAAACATGGTGGGGGAGGAGTTTGTGGGGGTGTGGAGAGCATGAATCTTTAACCTCACAGCAGAACAAACAAACAAAAGTTCAGGTCAGCCCTTGCTCATCTTGCAAGAGGGGCAAAGAGACAGAGAAAGAACAGAATTCTCAATCCTAACGACTGCTTATTGCCATTCTCTACATACCAAAGTGAATACAGTCCCTTTAGTTTTGAAAGTGCTATTTTTGTTCTTGCTGCGTCTGCTAAAGCAGATTCTTCCATAAGCAAGAAGTCAAACAATCGTCTCTCTTAAAGCTCACACAGAAAGCAATACTTTAAAGGGGGCATAATTAGTATAAACCAGGGGGTGTGGGGACATAAGAAGGAGAAAAGAAATATCTTTTCAGAAAATCTCAAGCTACCCTCCATGAGAAGAGATTTTTCCTGTGAGTTGTCTTGGTCTGAAATTATAAAAACAACTATATGTTTCAAAGCACATTTGTTTTCAATAGTTGCAGTATTTTTTTGCAAAAAAAATTATCAAAACAATGGCATTAAACATGGTATGGGAAAATAGAGCTTAAAGTGTTTCATTTTACATCTAAGGCAGCAGTACAATATTTTCTTAATATCCTTCACCTCTCCAAGCCATTTCCTGTGGCTTGTCCTAAAATTTACCCTTGTCAGCCTAAATGGAAGTGTCAACTATGCGTGAAGAGTCAACTTGCTCTTGAGCTGAAAACAACTGTACCCTTTTAAAATGCCATAACTGCAGCATCACTAGAGAAGGCAAAACCAGTGTGTTTTCAGAGACAGAACTTGCTTCTCCCTCTTCAGGCTGGTATTTTTTCCAAGATAAGGGGCAGTGAAGTTGATTTGGGAAACGCCACATTGTTTCTGCTTGTGCTGCTTCTGTTCTGCCCATGTTCAAATAGTTAAGTGGAGACCTGAAGATGTACAGTAGATTTGGCTTGATATCAAATTAAATAAATTTTTCCCTTGGAAGCTGTCTAGCAGAGCCTGTAGAAAGTAGTTGTAACTGCACCTGGAATGCTCTAAGTTTTAGGGAAATTTCCATGTCACACACTGGTTTAATGCACTACTGGCACACGTAACCTGCAGAACTCAGATGCAGATACAGATTCCAGGGTGTTGAAACATCCACACTCAGGCTTTTGGTTTGAGCTCCTGCACAGTAAAAGATTTCTTTACGTCTGAGCACACAATGATACTTTACAAATACTGAGCTCTGCTATTACTCTTTATGGGTCAGAAAACACCGAACCTTTCATTGTGCAAGTAACTCCCAAGATTACCCAAGGAAAGTAAGCCCCATGGCCAGCCTATCTGACGCAAGGAGAGTGACATCCGGACGTGGTTAGAGTATCAACACCTCCAGCCCAGCTTCGTGCTGCCAGGAGCTTTTTCCTGTTTGGATTCAAATGTAAAGACACCTGGGATCAAACGCAAAGGATCTCTTTCGATTTCATCCCCGGTGACGCAAGGTGAGGGCAGCTTGACAGCGCCCCAGGAGCCAGCGCACGCAGCCCCGGTTACTTGGGGCTACTCAGGTTCCCCTGTGGTGCTTCCTTAGCCCTGGGTTTCTCTCAAGTACTTGCTGCCAGCTGCACTGAACTGCACGGAGAACAACAATATGCAATAAACAGACATCATTAAAGAAATGTTATTTTTCTTATTACAGAAAAGTTGAGAACTTTCACAATATCTTGAAACACTGCTCAGAAATTACCTCTTCAGCTTGGCATCCGTTCCTCTTTAGGAACAAAACAACCCCAGCAATTACAGGAAAAAGCCAAACTGACATAACTAAACCAAGAAAGCCTTTTATCTATTCATCTCACAAGGTTTTGTTTGGTTTTTTGTTTTGTTTTTTTTTTTAACTACATCTTAGAGGCTTGAACAAAAAAAGTATTAGGTGCTCTTTGCACACAGTACATTTATGACCTTGTTCAACTTCTTCAATATATTTCTTACTAGTGCTTTCTGTATTAATGAACTCAGCCCAAGAACTAGTAATGTTGAGCTTTTTAATTGCTTTACACAATTAAATGCTAATATTTCAATCATTAATAAGAACACTGAATATAGTCCTTTGGAGCACAATGCAAGCAATGTATTAAAAACAAATGCTTCACCAGGTTCCTACCTTTCACTTTTTATAAGTAGTTCAGAAAAAGAAGCCTGAAATAAATAGCATTTACTGTCACTGGAGAAAGTGCTGCAGTAAAGAGCAGCAAACAACTGGGAGACACAATTATAACCTCCACCCCTTACAGCCTTCACAGAGCCTTTGCTGTTGCTGTCTCTGTAAGCAGAGCAGAGCTGTCTGCTTCAGGGTTAGAGTTTTCTTGGAAATGTTTACTATAATGAGAGAATTTTCTGTTCTTTTTCTTTTAATCACAACACTGTCCAGTTCTGAGACCTAAACTGATGAAAAAAAAAATCCCAAAAACCACCCCAGATGACATTTCAAGGAATTTAATAATCAGATGCCTCATTGCACAGCTTGGGAGTGTGTTTCACATTATATTAAAATTATTGACATCCAGTCATGTTATGGCAAAAAGAGCTGACACCATGCTTGGTTACAGCTGTTGCCACAACAGTAGTTATTTGGCAAATGATGTGAAGGAGGACAAAGTGCTATTGTGAGCTTATACCAAGCGTTTACGCATTATGTCTCCAGTTCATAAAGAGGAAGGGAGAAAAGAAATACTGCCTTTTTTTGGAGCAACCACATTGTGATTCTAAGTGAACATATTTTGTCAAAAGATGTCAAAATCATCTCCAAATGATGCGATACGAAAACCACAGACGGGGATGGAGAGGGAGCCCAAGACTCCTGCAAGAAATGCAACTGGAAGCTTCAGGTAAATAAGATAAAGCCAGAAAAAAAAGAAAGACAAAGACATCTTGGAAAGCAAACTTGCTCTTTCTCCTACCAGGAGCAGCAGATCTCAAATGCAGCTCTGTGGAAAGGGCAAAAGGCCACTTGTGCTCCCAAAGGAGTGTCTGCCACGGGTTGTCTGCTCTTGAAACTCAGATCTTCATGAGCATGCTGAGGACACACATGCCTCCATGCCTACTTTCTTTGTGAGTCCATCCACATTACAGAGAAGAGATGTACAGTTGACTAAAACACTTGCATGCCACGGCTTTTTCCCTCCATCAAGGAGCTGGAGAGTCTGCCTTACCACAGAAACGGCTTCCCAATAAAATAATCAGCAACAATGCTGGAACTCTGTTCCTTGAAAGGAGGTTTGTCTCTGTACCCCACAGAGCCAGCAGAGGAAAAATCAGCTGCTACATATTAAGGAAAATGTAGCACATTTAAAACAAAACATAAAACAAAAGGAAAGAAAAAATAATTTTCATCCAGTATTTAATTGCAAAAGCATGGCGGAGAAGAAAGAAGACTCAAGATAAACTCCAGGCCTTCTTGCATCTAAATCAGCCATTTTGCACTTAAAACAGAAATGCTTCAACGCTGGTTGGTGCAGAGATGTGCCTGTAAACTTTTAAATTAATTTACTGACCCTGATGTTTTTCCTCTAATCCAATGTTACCCCAAACCCTTCCTCCCATCTAAACGAGCTCTAAGCATGACCTAGAATTCATTTTGATGTCTGTGACATTGAGACCGAGTCTTTGTATTGATCCAAAATGAAAAATTCAGATGAGAGAGAACAGCCAAACAGTTGACCTATGTGAGTATTGACTGTTGTCTACGTGAAAAAGTTGGCTCTTTCCAGAAAACTTTGAACCACCGTGTAGTATTGAAGATACAAAAGTGATTTCCTCTCGTAAGAACAAGGTATCACGTGTTTGGTTTTGCCAAAGGCTGATTTTAACACAGCCACTGCAACATAACATGTATAAGCTTACTATGTAAAAAACAATTTATAGAAAATCAGGACTAAAGAATTGTTTTAATTTCTTGTAACACTAGTTATTAGCACACCAGATGCATGCAGCATAATTATAGCACTAGTTTACTTTTTAATAATTTTTCCCTTCCTTCTTCTCCACTTACTACTCCCTTCCTTATTCTCCACTTATTACTTAAATACGCTTCTGCAGCGAGGAATCGCACTACACACACATGGAAACTGCAAAGTGAAACTGCTTATAAAGAGAAAGTGACTAATCTCATTTCACTGAGCAAGGGGGTTGAAGGCCAGAAAAGAAATAAATTGCTTAAAGGGTGGGATGTTAAGCAAATATTTATACAATTTTCCAGTTTTTATCAAACATAAAATATAATCTAATAATAATCTAAGGAATGTTTTGAGAACATTTTCCCTTAAGTATTACTCAACATTTAGACATGGATGATCAAAAAATCGAGACCCACTCCCACCAAGCATACAACAGTATTTATCTCAAGCTCTCCCTAGTAGGAAAGATTATAAGGATTAAGTTTCAAGCTTGTGCAATTGTCTTTAGACAAACATAACAATATGCAATAAACTAGTATTCCCCAGATGACTTTATGAGAAAAAAAAAACCAAACCCACGCTAATGACAATTAAGACTGAAAGAAAAGAAGAGCCAAATAAGCAACAATGTGGGACAAAGAGGCCCCCTTGAAAGATGCATTAGCATGGAAGCCATCAAATCAGGGGGTGGTGGCTTTCCATGTGGGAAGGCATTCTCTGGGGCCACTTCTTGGCTTCCTCCTCACAAAGCAGCTCATCCCTTTAAAGGATGATACACATTCTCAGGGTTTGGATCAAAGAAAGCAGGGTACAGTGGGGTCTCAAACTGAAGTCAGTCTCAGAATTCAATAGTTTAGGGCCAAGTTTAAGTGCTCTCCCAACCAATTTCTATTATCCAGCTCAGTCACAAAAATATTTTCCTATTAAACCTGTATTTAATTGGGTCAGTGGAGCAAGACGACAAAACAGAAACTGTACTGTAAGCTAGTCTCTGCATTTATAAAACAGCTTTTCTCCGGTATCTGGAGCACCTGCTCCTCCTCCCAGATTCAGAGAACAAGCACTTGGGCACAGAGTTTTCAACTGATTTCAAAGAACAGAATTGTAAGCATACAAAAATCGATGCCTGAAAAAAGTGCATGGGTTCATTCAATATTCCCTGTTCCGCTTGTGTTTTCTATTTACAGTGAGAATCTCTGAGATGAGATTCTTAATTCTTTAGTTGACTGCTAAGGATCTCAAACATTCTAATATTTGTGTAGTTTCTTCCAAAACAATATTACATGTGTTGCTGCGTAACATCAAATTTGAATATACCCCAAATATTCTTAATATACTTCAAATACTCCATCTTACACCAAAGAGGACACTGGGACACTAGTAAAAAAAACTCCTTGTGGGCAATCCTTGCATGAAGAATTATAAATGGTTATCTCATTTGATCATTTGTACTCCTCGAATAGGAAGAATCTGATGGAACTGGCATGTGGGAACATGATTCTCTCACTCCTTGCTGGTAAAGCTTTTCTAATTATTCAACTATTCAAAGATGGCCATGAAAATATGACCAACCAAGTGCACCAGCACAAGAGATGTTCTATAAAGGACATCCTTCATGAAAATTATGCTCTACAGCATAATTACCAGATACCACATTCTGACTTCATTCTACTCCAGCTTTCATCATGTGCCTGCTACACAAACTGTCTAACAACTTTTTTCTAATTTTACAGCTAAAACAACCATAATTTCAGTGGATATTTCAATCAAGATTGAAATTGGATTTCAGTTGAAATCCATGTTTTTCTTTTCTTTTTAATCAGCAGTTCTGTAGTAAAACACTGGCATTTCAAAGGCTTACTAGCAAGTTTTTGGTTATCAAGTTACTATACCTGATAGAATTTTTATGTATTCCCAGAGTTTCTCCACGGCTTTAGCCATCCACGTTCTGTAACAAACTATGTTTCTTTATTTTTTTTCTCCACAGGTAAGAGGTGATAGCAACAAAGGTAATTTTGGCCAGAAGTATCTGTCTGCCTTCATCCTTGAGCCTACATGCCTCTCCTCCACAACTCTTTTGACAAATAAATAGCAGTGCTGTGATAGTAAGCCATAAAACATTGCATTTGTTAGGATATGCTTCTGCTTTGAGGAGCTCTAAAGTACTTAACTGGTGTCTGTAAAGTCCTGATTGATTGCAGGTCAACAGTAGCCAAAAATAATATATGACAGTCCATAGCAAACTATAGGAACATAATTTCTGATAGAAGCAGTCGGAGAGATTGAGAAAGAAGAAGTTGCCTGGGCTAGCACATCAAATTTAACATTATTGCTCTTCTCTCTCTCATTCTCTCTCTCTCTCTATATATATATGTATATATACACATTATTATGTATCATCATTATGCCTCCAGGAATGTGTTAATTCTATTTGTCGAACCAACTCACTCATTTCTGTCTGCAACAAACCAAAAATGTCACCCAACATAAGATGAGCTTGTCACCTGTAGCCCTCAAATTTACACCTGAAGAAGACAACAAAGAATTGATACCTCCTCGTTCTCCTGGCTACGTTCAATAGCTGAGGACATGAGATATGCACTTACTAATGGACTATTATGGGAAATCAGATACTCCACACCCCTCTAGTCTAAATTCTTCCCATGCTTCTCTTTACCCCTTTTAAATCCATGACTCCATGGATTTAAGCCCTGACTCCAAATCAGGATGGGCACTGCTACCAGTCAGCCTATCACTCACAAACTCTCATCAGGTCATGTGAGGACCATGCACAGATTAATTAAGAGCATTTGCTCTTGGAATGCTTTGCTGTGATATGGAACATTATCTCATTTTAGAGATGCACAGAAACAGATGTGCTCACAGTTACCCAAGATATACCCAGGACAAAGCTAAGAATCAAATATCAGTAGCCAAGTTTCTGATTGTTTTTACTGGATTGGGATGGTAAAAAAAAAATAAATCTCAAGCCCTTTATAAGATTAGAAATAAGTTAGTTACACAATATCTCAAAATCAAAAGGCAATGCATCATGAAGCCTATGGAAACATGCCAATGCTTAATATTCAACTTACATGAAATACCTATGAAAACACTATAAAGGGAAGACTTACATCTGAGTCTTTTGTATTATTTTAAATATTTTAACTATTGCATATTCTTAAATCTCTATAATAGTTTAAAAATGAGATGTTTTCTTCTCTTTGCTCATGCACTTGAAAATACTTTATCTCTAAAATTCATGCCAATATAAAAAAGTTCAAGCAAAGAAGTCTCCTTCATACCTGAAAGTATGAACATAACATACATTAAGAAAACATCCAATGATATAATTAGCTTGCCTTTGAAATAGATTTAAAGACTTTGAAAGCAATTTCCTCATGTCTCTAGGAGTAAATGGAAAGTGAACACATTTTAGCACACAGACTTTGTTATTAGTGCCTCTGCAGATTACATCTGCATTATGTAGCACAGAAATCAAAATTAACAGAAACCAAGCTGTGGTATGAAGCTCAAGACTCCTCCAGCCATGTGGACCTGCCAGCTCATTCTCAGCCATAGGAATTCCACAAGTCCTTTCCCCTCCCTGTCTGTCATCAATGCCAGCTAGGCCTTCACATGGTGATAAATCCAATTCTATTTCCTCGTAAAACACAATGAGAAGTGAGACTGAGTCCTCCAAAAACGATTTCAAATTCTGGGCATCTTAGCACAAGTTGTTAAGCAAAACACTAAAATGAACATTACTGTTTTAACATGGGACTGTGTGATCTTTTTCCTCTTTACAAAGGTGCCAGCAAGCAAGATCTTACTTGTAAATTAATTTTTAATGAATTTGGGTGGTTATTTTTTGGCGCTCATGAGGGATACTTTGGGGAAACTGAAATATCGACCAATTTCCTTTGTTCTTAGCACAAATACACCCATTCACCTCTATCCCTTGAATAAGATTTGGCTTTGTGATTACTGTCTGTTTCTTTCTGCTTAAGCGTTGCTGAAAAGAAAATTAAATGAAATCAACTGTAAAAGAAAGCAACTTCTTGTCCCCAAAGTTTTGAAATTACTGAACCATTTCATATTTAATAATTCAGACTCAGTCCTTTAATTTTGTCCAGGAAAATAAGATGTTCTTTATATTTCAAAGATGTCTTCACAAAAGTCTGCAGTACTGGATTTTCTGACGCAGAGTGATTATAAAACCCCCTTTTGTTCTCATAACTTCATGATGTATATCTATAACTCTTTCTTGTTTGTGAAGATAAAACCAGCCTTGTCTCTCTAAATGCCTTTTCAAAGGAAGATTCACAGTTGTTTGACTTTTGATCTGTGTGGCAACTAGCTCGACCACCTGCACTGGGTTTGAGCAGTTACTGAGCTTGCTTTGTACCAGCTTATGAACACAGCAAGCCTTTGACACCACAACAAGCTGATGTGTGAATACAGCAATTTACAATGTAAATACAGGGTCTAACAATATGGGCATCTTTAATGACCAAATGTGTAAAGTGCATATATTGTTTACTGATTATATCATTAAATAAAACAGATGGCTCATATTCTCCATCCACCTACAGTGGATTAAAACACAATGGTGTAATAGTCTGGTAAACTGGTAATGTGAAACATTGCTTTGTACTGGTGTAGTAGCATAAATAGCTGTTCACAAATAAGCTACAAAGCCCCACTGCCACTAAGAGTAATTAGCTTAAGGCTGTGCTGAAAGAATGCTACCTTCACAATCAACACGTGTGTGCCATTCATGCTGAAAACTGCATTTGAAAAATACAGTGGTGACAGAAAGTAGCAAGGAAGTTTCTTGGCATGGATAAAGTAGACCATATGCTTCCCAACATCCAGGCAGGATTGGACACACTCAGAATCATGTTTCTCAAACAATTCCCTATTTAAATGCATTATTTGTGGCCATGATAAGCATGCCAGAGAAACAACAGTGGGGTTTTTATTCACTTGCACAAGCATTTTTATCAGGAGGAAGGTGCGGAGTTGGTGCAAAAATAATTGTAAGATGCATTTTTTTTTTCAAGAAGAAAAATCAGTGTTGCAATCTTAAGCTATCAGTAGATCTACAAAATAAGTAAAAGAAAATATGAAGACTTTTCTCTAACTCACAGATGTTACAAAAACGTTCTGGGTTACACTTTGCTTAATGTAACAAATCCCAAGCTAAACAAGAGCTCAGAGGTAGTAAATGCTACACTTTGAGGTCCTGAAGAGACTATTTTAGAGCTACACAAATGTTGCAGAGAACATAAATACCAGTATTTATGGTGAAATAGTTTTTATCTTTCTCATTTTTCTGAATTTCCACATTGACTTTTCTTTGCCTACTTGATTAGATTCAAGTCAGAGAACCACAGAATGGCTTGGGTTGGATCTTCCTTAATAGTTAAAGAGCCAGTCAGAATGAGGAAATTTTCATCCTTCCTATCACCAAGTAGACTAAACAAACTCTCACTGTACGACCACACTTTCTCATTCATTACTTTTTTATTCTTCAGAGAGCTGCTCAGCAGCTTAGTGATGTGTGAACATTTCTTCTGCAGAGTTTTAAAGGTCCAATACAACATATTACATGCTACCAGGAATATAAATTCTTCCTTAGTTTTGGTATTGTATCACAGCAGCACCAATTTATCTGCAACAAACTCTGAGTGATCCCCCAAAGTCATAATTTATGGCCTTTGTTAAACTACAATAATAAAAGCAACAGCGACTACAAAACAACACCCATCCCACCCCAGCCAAGCTTTGCTCAAACTGAAAGAGTTCCTTGTTCAACATTAGGGCTAAAGATGAGCAAACAACCCACACAATTATGACTTGCAGGTTCAGGTCCTGGGTTTTGTGTAGAACATCACTGACTGACTTGAACAAAAATTGTACTCAGCTGAGTTTTCCTTTTCCCAGTTGGTCACTAAATCATACGCCCCTTGAGCACAGCCAGAAGTCTGACCTGCTACTATGAACTAGACTGAAAATGATCTAGCCTAAAAGATTAGCTAATAAGGACAAGATTCTGATATCACAGCAGTTTTAAATCAGTTTGATGACTTCATTGTTTTCTTGAAGATAAAGTTTTTAGGGTGCAATCAGAATCATGCTGGAAATCCAAATTAACTTTGCTTTTATTAAAAGTCAATAATTTCAATGAAATGTGGCAAGAAAAGTGCGATGTGCCACTGGAAATCATACTCAGAATGCACAAAGAACTTTTTTTTTAGCTGACAGGAGATGAGACAAATCAATTTGCATTCTTCCATTTGTTTCCAAACACTACGTCTGTCCAAAATACTGGTGTGTCTGTGGGCAAGGGTGGGAGAAATGAGTTAAAATCATGTTTGTTTGACACAATTACTGTCTTTTGACTTGCAAATGTTGCTTTCCATCAGCATAGTGTACGGTCTAGTTTTAGTTCAGATATGCAACTTTATGAGAATGATTTAATTTTAGTGTCTCTGTTCACAAAGCTCCATGACACCTACACATGAAGCCACTGTTTAAAGAGGCTGAGCTTCCAGGATTTGCTATTAGAACAACATCCAACTCTTCTATTTTTACATTCCTGTATCCCATCAAAAGGCTTGTCTTGAGGAAAACTAGAAACTAA
>VWYI01019891.1:0-74254 GCA_013399455.1 Anthoscopus minutus | reverse complement strand
ATTTTTCATACTTCTAGTCTGGCTCTGTAGCAACCTTTCAGGGAATGGAAGAGTAAAATACAGGAGCAGGACCTAGGTGAGGTAAGCAGTCCCAGATTCAGGAAGTTGAAGCTCCCATACATGATAGTGAAAGTGTCAGTTAGGAGAGACCTCACTGCTGAATGTTATAGCCAGCAACCTGCCAGATAAAGCATCTGAGTTCCTTTGTCATGTAGGTAGGGGCAAAATTATTTTCAAAATGTTTGTCCAAGGTTTGCGAACAGATTGTGTCTTAACAGTTGAGATTGGCTCGGTGGAAGTGTGCCTTTAACCAGGCATTGGTCTGAATACATTGAGGTGTTCTGGGTGAAGAAAAATGAGTACTAGCTGGTTTTAAATATCAACTCTGGGAAGTGTTTTGCAATGTACAATGAGGTCTGCATCAGACTTTAGTGCATCCTTTAAAAATTATTTCTTTTTGAAGCTATGTTCCTGGGTAATTTTGTGAACTTCATTGACTAATGAACTAACCTTTCTGAACAGGGAGAAGAGCAGTAAGAAGCTATAATTCAGAAGTAATGCAAAGTATAACCTCTTGTGACTTCTGTGAAAGTGATTGTAACGTTTGCCACCGAGATGGTTCTGCAGCCTTGCTTCAGCATTCTTCAGTGGCCTCCTTGTTCTGTGTGCTCTTTGTCCTTCATGTAAACTTGCTGTGCAGTTGGGTGCTGTAAAAGGAAACAGATTATGTTTCACATCTAAGGTTTCCATAAATTATCCAAAGAAAATTTTATGTTCAGACACCAGCCCGTCTTTAGTGATTACCATGACCAAACTCCTGCTGTGTTCAGGGAGAACTGGGCTGGCCCATATGGTAAATTTCTGGCTGTGCCAGAAAACTTCTACAAGTGTCTGCTGGAAAAGCTTTCCAAGTCTCAGTTTTGTACTGAATTTATTTTCTGAAGAAGCACAGAGTTACTGAAAAAGCAGTGTGATAAAAAGTAAACTTAGCTCCATATTTCCACTTTGCTTTTACCCCAGCTTCCAATTGTTCTCATTTTTTAAAGGTGCATGTTAGTTTACCATGCTTTTCCAAAACACTATGCTTCTCCCTTAGGGTGTTGGTAAGCAATGATAGGAGTTTGGTATCAGGGCTCACTTTGTTCTGTTCTGAAGATGTGACACTCAACATTAATACTGAATTTCTCTGTATGCTCTCATGGGGAATAATATTTTAAAAAAAAAGGGGCTGGCTTCAGAGCAGATCCAAGAGCCAAAAAGTACTGCATTTACAAACTGCTGAATTCTCCAGAAAGTTGTCAGTCTTCTTTTTTTTTAATCATTACAGAGAAGATAGGCAGATTTTTTTGTCAATTCATAAGCTAATCATGCTTGAAAATAAGGCCTCAGGATGTTCTCATGCATTTTAGTCTGAAAGGATTTTTACTGTAAATACGTCAAAGATAAAGTCTGTTTTTCAGACATTATTTTTCCAAGGTTATTCAGAAACAAATGCAATTCTCTTTCCCTATGAGACTGCTGGTGTCAGGTGGCATATATTTATGGCTAGATGAAGGAAGTTTGCTTTGAACCTGTTCTGGTTTTTTTGATGTCTCCTAGAAATGTCACACTGGGGCATCATTTATGTCTTGGATTTCGTCATCTTGTCAACAGTTCAGGTGGTATAACCCCAAACAGTTTACTGCTCTCAGTGCTGTGTCTCAGTGCCGTGTGACTTGGTGGCCCTGGATGCCATCTGTGCCCCCTGTTGCTGGTGGTGGGAGAGGCTTTAGGAGGCATGGGCTGTATATGCATTCAGTCCAGCCAAACAATTCACATGCTTGCTTAACTTTAACCACATCCATGTATGCTCAAGTGCTCTGCTGAAGTGGAATAGAGGAGAGGGATGGTGAAAAGTAGCAGGCACTTTTACACCCAAACCTGCTCTTTGCACATGGAGAGAATTACACATCTCTCTGAGTGTGGAAATATGGGAGCTCATTGCACCTGAGTGAATGTATGAATGCCTTTCTTGTCTGGCAGCCAATCTGTCCTTCTTGTAAAATACCTGTAATATCTAATGCTTACTTCTTTTTGATGAGGCAACCAAGCTGTTACATTCATAGTTACTAAAATGAAGTTAATAGCTGTAATGCTGACTAAGAGAGATGGAAATTATAATTTCTATTGATTCCCTTTCTTTCATACTGTTTTTATGCACATGTAATAATATTGCAGTCACTTTCCTTGAGCAATTTCTAATTTTTATTCAATTTTTGCTACTGCTTAAAATGTATGTTTTTGTATTTATGCTCATCTATAATGTTCACAAAAGAAATTTTGCATAGTAGCGTGGGAAGAGGCCTGAACTTCATGAACTGGGGGTGCCATCTATATACCAATGTATAGGTTACAGAACTGTAGAACTAGTTTAGATGGGGTTATTTGTTTTGCTTCACCTGTTTTTGGCATTTGCAATGTTTTTCACAAATTTGAGGTTCTGTCCTGTTTCTCAGACAGAGCTTTGGCCTGCGTTTTCATGGTCATACATGCTTTTCACTTGCCCTTGGTGTGTTTTGGATTTATCCTCTTGGGTAGTTAATTAGTGCCTGAGCAGAGTGTGTGTGCTGCTCTGACCTACATGAAGTAATGTATTTACCGAAGCCAAACACACTGCTTAGTCAATAGAATATGGAATCTTACCCTCTGTAAGCCATTCACTTGGTTACATGGGTCCAATGCTAAGAGAAATTAAGATAGAGACTTAAAACACATCTCTGCATCTCAAAAACCTTTGTTCATTTATGGGAGCCTAAATCAAACTGTGCCAAGTTAAGATCTGGAAAAAATTCTCATCTAAACTGGGATGTGTTTTGCTGTAGGTTTGATTTTCTTGTGACCTATGAAAGTTGGTCTTCTCTTTCTTTGAGAACAGCAGACTTGACATGTCATTTGCCTCCCTTTAATACAATTTCAAAAATTCAAAGCTCACATACTTCCAGGTTTTACTATATGCAGGGCTTCTAATAGGGACATTGGTACCTGATTAATGATAGGATAAAGGGGCTTGTTTTCTAGACAAGATGTACTGGAGATAAATTGCTCTTTTGCAGTAGATAGTAGGAATAAATTAGTTCTGTTTTGCATGCAGTCCAATCTTCCTGAAAATCCTCCAAGAAAAACGGATTTAAACTGCTTAGTTGAGTTTTGGACAGTGCAGCTTTTACTAGTATTCCCTTACATTTGTTTCTGAGACAAAC
Source organism: Anthoscopus minutus (assembly GCA_013399455.1). Classification (NCBI taxonomy): domain Eukaryota; kingdom Metazoa; phylum Chordata; class Aves; order Passeriformes; family Paridae; genus Anthoscopus; species Anthoscopus minutus. The sequence goes on along the minus strand of VWYI01019891.1, from coordinate 71,015 downwards.
AACACATGTTTTTAAATGACTTTTGGCTGCCTTGCACACTATATTAAGAATCATCAGTCATAATGCACCATGTCAGAGAAATTGTTGGAGTCAGTGAATAAACATCCTCTTTTATTTTACTTTATTTTATACAGCAGGCACATTTTTGCAGGCATCCAAAGCTGCATCTGTATCAAGCTATCTTAAAGGAACAGTGTACATTGTATGACTTTAAACAAATGTTTACACCAGGTGGCATTTAACATTCCTGCATCAGCGCCTTCAGTTAATTTTCAGTAGTGGCTGGTGCTTCGAATGAATTGCAGAGGACAAAATTTGTACTGTGTGGGCAGTGAATGGAACAGCAAAAATGGAATATTATTTGGCATGGTGACTTTTTTTGCTTTCCTCATCGTTGTGTGGGAACCTTTACACAAATGCTCAGCACAAATATTATTGCCATTGCTCTATAACATCTTCTCTGGATATTGGAGGGGGTCGTGCTCCCACTGAAGTTAATAGAAAATCTTGTAGCAAAAAGTCTTTTGAAACTCTTTAGCAATATGGTCTGCAAGGAGCTTTAAGGAGTAATGCTAAAAACAGTCATGAAAAGCTATTTTGTGATGGAGTCTTCATGTTGTATTGTCTGGACATTTCTGCTGTTCACTGAAATCTAAATGTACACTTGTACTTCCCATGCCCTTTTCAGCCACAGGGTGTCAATGGACATGGTCTGTCTAGGGCCTTTAATATGCTATTGAATCAGTAAGAGATACTTATTTAGGATTGAGTCTAAAACAAAACTATAAAGTATTTTAAAGGTGTTCCCCCCAAACTGTGCCTCTGCTGTCATCCATCATTGCAGCTGAGGGTTTCTCTACAGGTTTTTAATGTGGGAGTCATTTAAGTTCTTCTATACTAAATGCTGTTGTAAAGAACAGGGAATGAGTGTGCTTAACAGGCTTAGAGCACCTCAGAATTTGCATGCTGGGCTAGCTTCATTGCTGGTTTGGTTCCCAGCATTGCACCACCATAGAATTGTTTATGTTGGAAAACACCTTTACAGTGATTGGGTCCAACCTTTAAGCCAGCTTTGCCAAATTCACCACTAAACCGTGTCACCAAGTGCCACATCTACACTCATTCTAAATACCCCTAGGGATTGTGACACCACTGCTTCCATTGGCAGCCTATTCTGATGCCTAACAGTGAAGAAATTTTTTTCCTAATATCCAATCTAGACTTCCCCTGGCACAACTTGTATCAAACATAAGCAGTGCAGGTATTCCCAGTTAACTTCCATGCCTCGTGCTCCTATTCACAAGCAGGAGCTTGTGGCTTGTGCACATCAATGGCAAATGATAAAAGGGGGAGGTGGCCAGGTGGCTGCAGGAGAAACATGAGAGCCAGATCCAGTGTTCATAGAATGTTAAGGAGTTGGAAGGGACGTTACAGACCATCTAGTCCCAACTCCCCTGCCATAGGCAGCAACACCTCCCACTAGACCAGGTTTCTCAAGGCCTTACCCAGCCTGGTCTTGAGCATTGCCAGGGTTGGGGCATCCACAGCCCCCCTGGGAAACCTGTTCCAGTGTCTCACTACCCTCACAGTAAAGTACTCCTGAATATCTAACCTAAGCTTCCCTTCTTTCAGTTGGAACTCATTACTCCTTGTCCTGTTACTGCAGTTCCTGACAAAGACTGTTTCTGGCCTTTCTGCAGGCCCCCCCAGATACTGGGAGGTTGCTGTGAGATCTCCACACATATTTGTTTTCTCCAGGTGAACAGTCCCAACTTTCCCAGCCTATCTTCACAGGGGAAGGGCTTCAGTCCTCTTACTAGCTTCATGGCCTCCCTCTGAACTTGCTCCAACAATTCCATGTCCTTGTATTACAGACCTCTCTTTTGCTTTGAGAGTCACTGTTGACAGTTAAATCTAAGATGCAAAAATCAGTTTTATCCAGTTTTCAAAATATTATCCTAGCAATATTTGTCTGAATATGTTGTTCAAATTAGTTTGAATATTGACAGTATTTGATTTTAGCTGAGTCTTGGAGAAAGCTTATGCATATATATAGCTGTTATAGGCTGCAGTGTTCTGCAGTGTGCAGTGTATGTGCATAAACACAAGATCTTCACAAAGTGCCCAAACCAACAACTATGTAGTGTTCTATTTTTAGGATAGAATATACTAGAAAGCAACTAGTGCCTAATGGCATAATTTTTCTGTCTGAAATGCTAAGAAAGAGGATTCAATTTTAATTCTAATGACTAATACTATTTTTGTTAAAACATTTCTTCCTCTACCATAAGTCCTTACGCAGTGAACTATCTCTATGTGATCTGAGGATTTTGAAATTAGATGCTTAATTTATTTATAAAACATAACAGCAGTTGTTTCCTTTTTCCCATATAAAAATATTTCACTTCCATATTGTTTTGTATTAATGTGAATGTATTTCTGTGTGCCAAATGGAGATGCCATTGCTCTATTGCTATTCTAGGTAATAAAGGCTGATAGTGTGCTGTATTAGATTAATCTAATGATTATTTTTCCTACATATAGCTTGTTTTCAGATAGATATGAGCATTAATTCCTTATGTGCTGCATTTGAGTCACCAGTACTCCAGTTTAAGGTTTATCTTTAAATTCAAATGATTTTTTGTATTTCTTAGTAGCTGCCCAAAAACTTCACCAGCATTGCTTTTGTCTTACAATGTTATATTATGAACCGGGTTTTTTTGTTGTGGTTTTTAGTTTTGTTGGGTTGTGTGGAATACTAAATACAAAGAAGAAAATAAAAATTTGCTGGCTCAGTGGAAGCATATAAGCAGGTATAATGTTCTACTGACTGGCACATATCCTTTTCCATATCGAGCCTTAAACAATTTGAACTAAAATTCTTGACTGCCTTGAGACATAGTCAGATACCTAATTTGATCTAAGTTAGGATCATCATTCACATTTCCACTTTTGATTAAAACAGAAATCATAGAAAAATAATGATTTTATGAGCTGTTTTGAGCAAACAGAGGTGAACTAACATGCCAACTATGCAAATAGCTTTTGTCTTTTCAAGTAATAAAGCAAGTGTTAAGGAACTAGACTGTTTCAAAGGACTTTGGAAGATTGTAATTTGTTTATTTTTCTTCAAATAAAGTTTGCAATAGCTATTTTTAAATGCTATTAAAGATGACTTTTAATAATATGTGTAATGTTTGCTTGTTTAAGAATACTGGTAGTTGATTGCAGTTTCTGTAAACTGCTGACCACTACTCATCCTCAGCACTTTTTAAAGGTTTTCTCATCTGTGTTTTAAAGCTCAGAATTATATAAATAAAATAATATTTAAAGTATTACAGCAGTGGCTTCCCTGGTCAGGCTGTAAACAGTCACCTCAATTTAAAAGTCTACTATTTTGTTTAATGTGAAGTTATTGCAAAGTTTGCTAGTATCTGTAACAGATAAATAGTCTTATATGATGAGCTCAGAACAGGTAGGCCTCTTGTGGTCCATGAGGAACTGTACTGTGAAAAGGAGAAAATTGTCCAGATACGGAGCTAATGGTTGAAGTGGAAGTAAAAGAGCACCAAGAAATTTTTATACCAAAGTATTTTATACAAACATAATTGAATTGATATGCAGAAGGTTTTTTTTTGGTGACCTGCTATTTTAACTGCCATTTTTCATGGTTTAGAAGTTTGGTCTCCATTACACTGTCTTCTCCTAATTTTGCTCATAATTCTTTTGCTGTTCCTCCTGCCTGCCCTTGAAAGAACTTCCTGGCCCATTTAAACTCTGAGGTCAGGATCTGCTCAGCCTCACTTACCTCTTTTGACCTCGTCCCTCACCATCTTGCCTATAAGTTCAGTAGCCTTTTCTGTGCTCATGTGTCACAAATCTACCCTTCCCTTCAGAGCCTTAATGACCTGTCAAGACTGAGATCTTTGGTCTCATGGAGAAGTAGCTATCAGCTCAAACTCGGGATGAATAAAAAACACTTGGGACTTGTCAGCACAGATTTATGAAGCTGAAATTATCTTTAACCAATCTAATAGCATTCTGTGATAAGAGGATTGGCTGTGTGCATGAGAAAGAATAGTGGATAAACTAGTAACTTTAGTAAACTTTTTTCTATTTCAATGTTGATAATTGTCCTAAATAAAGCAAATTTGGAACAGGAGATATTCTGATGATAGACCAATCTCTAGAAAAGTGATTTTGGAGCAAGCTGCTAGGTAAGGTGTAGAAGCAACCAGTACTTAAGTGTAAGTATTTGTGCAGACATACCCCCCCTTCCTACACAAGAAGTGTCCCTAGTGTGTGTAAGTAGTGCCTAAGTGGTGATTCATCTTTCTCCTGCCCCGTGGACGCCTTTAAAAGAGCTGTGAGCCATGAGCTTATGCCAAGGATGTGCTTGTTGGTGGAGCTCACACTCAGACTGCAGTACCCAGCTCCTTGTGCTGTGCTAGCACATGCCTGTCCATCCCTAGCTGGGCGTTCATGTCTTGAAACCACCCACTATCTTAGGCGTGGCTGCTTAGGTAAGTGAGGATTTTAATGTGTCTGGAGCAAAGTGAATAATCATATCCCTAATAAAGGGGAATAAAATCACATAAAAAAAGAGCCTTTTGACCTGATTCGCAGCAGGTACACTGCTAGGGAATTCTTCAGGCTCACACTGATGGAAAGGGAGGACTGAACTGATAAATACTTTAGGTAAGTGGGTAGACATTTTGTTGTTGTTTTTTTTTAGATAGGAATGTTCAGTTGAAATTCTGGATCAAGGGGCAAGGATAGCAATATAACCACATGTGGAAATAATGTACTAAGAAAGCTCTGTGGTTTCATATGCAGAAAAAAGATAGAAGCCAACTCTAGCCCAGTGGGCAGCTAATTAAGCCAGTGGTCTCTCTGCACATTGTATTCTAAGTTCAGTACAAGAGCATGTATCAGCAAGGTGCCATGTGATTTTTTCCTTTATAGTTCACACTTGGATTTCAAGAATGAAATGTGCATCATCCCCATAGTGATTATTTAAAGATGGAGTGGCTGGATGTTAGATGAGTGCCAATATGATAAATTTGTCTTGTTTGTGTGATCATTGTCCTTGATCAGTTGTTCACATGCAGTTTAGGTCAGTTGTATTTCTGTTCTTGATTTTAATTGAATCTTAGAATAATAAAAACACAAATGCTTTTACTGTTCAACAACATGAAGTTTTATTGAGACTCTTGAAAGGAGTGATTTTGCCATTACTACATATTCTGCTTCCTCCACTTAAGATTGTATGCTACAGCTTTCGTGGTTCCTTTCTCAACTCCATCCACCATTTTTCCAATACACAGAGACCAACCACAGTCTAAAAGGCTTTTATTACAGGATACAGGAGAAGCATAAAAAAAGAGTGTGAATTCTTTGTGAGGAAGCACAGCGTGTGGTCTCAAAGTGGTACCTCTCACCAAAGGAGTATGAGACTCCACATTATGCAGAAAACAAAGCCTGGTGTGATCAACACAGTTCTGCCTCAGCTGCTTCTCTGGTTTCATTCTTTTTCCACTCATTCATAATGACTTTATTCTTCTGCTTTTGCAAGAAGTAGAGCTGGGATAATGCTGCACAAGGCCATACGCAGGAACACTCTCTAACGCAATCTGAAACGTCAAGTCCCTCTAGATTAGCACATTTCACCTGGCAACCAGTGGGGCACATCTGGCTTGCAGGAGGTTTGAACATAGCCATTTCCCTTGGATGTGATTGAAAACAAGTTATGTGAACTGCAAGCAGAACTGGGCAGTGGCAGGCACAAGGTGACAAGGAGAGGGGCAGAACAAAGGCAGCTGCCTGGAGCAGGAACTGCCTGGCAGAGAGCACTTGTTTGCACAGTCTCACCCCAATGCTCAAGCACGAGAGTGGCTGTCTCCCACCTGGGGAGGCAGCCAGCCTCTATCCCTGGTCTCTGCCAAAACATACCTTTGGCAATGGGATATGAGTCTGTCTGAAAGACATGAGAAAGCTGGCTGTGTGGAAGAAGGAAACCAAGAACGGGAGAAGGAGCAAAACTGCTGCAGCTAATGCTGGACTGTTGGTGGTAGATCAACGTATAGATCAGTATTCTATGCAAAGGGGTGGCAAAACTGAGTCCCTAGGCTGACATCTTGTTTCACAGGTCACAAAACATTCCTACGTGCATTTGAGTTGCATTTTCTTGGCCTGAGCTCAAACCTCTTGCACCATGTCCCACGCAGTGCACGTGCAGCGTGGATGGCTCTGTGAGGGCTGCTCAGGAACAGAACACCCTGCTGTAAACAACCAGTGAGAGTCAACGACAGACTGTGGTGCAAAGAGTGTGATGTATAAACAAGAGTAGCCTTGGGAGACATATGGTGCCCTTCTAAGCTACTGGCCATGCTTTGTTCAAGTCTGTGACAGGAAACCAGTGCTCTGACTGTGGGGCTTCTCAGGGCAGAGAACAAGAATTGTCTAGGAAGCTCAGCCACCATGGGAAGATTGAATGAATTAGAGTCCCTTGAAGCTCTGGGCGGTAGGGGTGTGGTTAAGCTATTTCTCTCTCAGCTGTGTCTAGCTATTTCAAAAACCCTTGAATATTCAGGGAAGTAATTCTTTCTCTGTGACCATAAGAGGTAAGATTAGAACCAGGTGATTAAATTTCAGAAAGAAAGTTTCAGTTTAAACAGCAGGGAGAACCTTTCTAACAGGAGAAACAAACTGTTGGGCAGGCTGCTGTGGGAGACAGCCTGCTTCTTTCTTCAGAAAGAAAACCGAGTTAGCCAAACACCTTCTAATAATGACCTGGGTCTCTGTGAGACTGTTTAGGTGGTGGAGAAGGAATAAGTAATCTACTGATGTCCTTCCCAGAGCTTTTTTCTTACGAGCTGATGTCTGCAAGCTCTGCTGCTACCACACAGGATTGGCCAGTTTTTACAAGAGACCTAATGAAATGCAGGATGTGTAGCTTTCTGCTGATGCTAAGGGAAGTGCTGAAAAACTGCTTTGAATTTAATGAAGTTATAGTTGAGTTATGTGGTGATTATGAAAATATAGCCTATTATCCCCTGCAAGAGTCACTGCTAATTCTTAAGAGCAAAGTAGGACTGCCCAGACATTTGATTTGTAATAGGGTTCATAGAATGTGCAGAATGAAATTCATTCTTGACAAGGCTTCGTTAGAGTGGAGGATCAGGTGTCCTGTAAGAAGGGTTATCAGATACAGTGATCTGACTTTTTGAGCCTTTCAGGGATTGTCTAGAAACAAATAATTGTGACCTGGTGTTGTTAGAGGATATGAAATAGAAGTGTGGATTTTTATTACAATAGTGAGGTTTTGATTTTAGATGAGGTAGGAAGTTTTTATTTTGGGGGTTTGTAATTCTTTTTATAAGGTGCTCTGATACAGGTCAACATAATCGGCCAAAGGAGCCACCTCTCTGGTCCTATGGGTGGAACAAAGGAAAAACACATGCAAAACATCTGTGTGACATTGATTAGAGAACCAAAACCTATTTACAAAAAAAAGTCCTTGAAAGAGAAGTTTCCCAAAAGATTTTCCTTTGGGAACAGATCAGCCACTGTCAGGCTGAAAACTCTCAGGCTCAGAAAATCATGTCCACAACCTGGCAACCTAACTACAGATTGGAGCCTGCCACAACAGGTGCTGTTCTTTCAGGCTGTTCCTAAGGCCAGGCCAAATCATATCTTAGGTTTTGTAGGTTTCAATGCCCAGCTTCTCATCATTACAGAGAGATTTAAATGTTATGTTTGTGACTGTGGTGGTTACAGCTGTGATGCTAGATTACAGCTTGCAGATTCAAGGTACAGACTATGAGCAAGCTACCTGGGGAGTATTTTCATTAGTGGCTATGATTTTGTGCCAAGATTTGTCCTTTGTATCATATTTCTGCTGAAATGTCTTCTTCACCATTTTTCTTCCCAAAGATAAAATCAAAGTGCCAGAGAAAACAAAACTGGAAAAATTATACCAAATTAAGTGTGTGCTGAAGGCAGGCTGTTAGGCAGGTCTACACCTAGTAACTTTAAAATACATCTATAGATGAGGCTGGCATGCTCCCAGTGCTTCCTATTTTTATATTTCTTGCTGTACTTAGAGTTTTGGTGCATTTTAAGTGCAATGACTGGCTATGCAAGGGCCTTGGGTGTCCAGGGGCCTTGGGTGTCCAGGACTGTACTGGACCCCAAGAGTCAGGGCCTTTTAAAGGTGTCTCAGCCTTAGGAGTCCTCACGAACTTTCTTGGTGATTAGCTCTGCTCTTGCTATTCCCTGTAACCACAGTGCTGCAGAAAAAAAAGTCTTATTTAAGCAACCAAATCTCTGTCATGTATGTGATGTTCACTGGTGTGCAGGGAAGTGCAGTGCAATGGGTGGTTGTTCCATGTTTACTGACAAACTGCTGCTCCAGCAAAGATTGTGAGGAGGATTGAACTTTGAAGGGGTCAAGCATGTAGCAGATCACTGTTGGGCATCAGCCTCGGTAGGAGACATTTGCTGCTGGATGTGGCTGTTGGCAGTGACAGCTGACAACTTGAAAAACCTGATGATTCAAAACAGGAACAACCTTGGGAGGCAATACAGAGGTTGATGTTATGGGTTATAAAACAAGTAAGGAATTTCTTTCTCCCTGATAAGAATTCTCACTACCTCCATAAGGGCAACTCATAAAGAGAACAAGCAAGAACAGAGACATGTCCTGATGTTGTTAAACTTTTAAGCTCTTAAAAAGTTCCTCAGAACTACCCTGTGTCTTTTCAAATATGCCATTAACATTTACAGAGGGAAGTCTGTCCTGGTTGTTCAGCAGCACTGCTTACTAGAAGTGCTAGTGACTATTCAAGGGACTCAGAGAATTACAGAGTGTAGGCAGCAGAACACATTTATCAAGGAAATCAACCAAACCCAACCTAAAGGATTATGTGGAGGCAGCTATAAGTACAGGGAGAGATTTTTCACCTCTGCAACTTACAAATTTTGCATATCCACATATGAATAGAAGCATAGAAGTATGTTATTTTCTGTTCTACATCTTGCAGCTGCATATATAAACACTTTACATTTTAAATCCTTCCAAAGATGTGAAATGCCCAATGGTGTAGGTCTGATATCCTGGCTTTTCAACTCAACATCTGCAAATGAGTGTTGACGAGTTATGTACATTCACCCCAATCTTCTGGGGTGCTGATCCTATGAAAGATGCCACGATGCTGGATCACAGCAAATACCAGAATTTCTACCCTTGGGTAATTTTAGCTTTATCAGCTGGGAAAACTGTTGATTGCATCCATTCTAAAAGTCAACTGCTGTGTTATTAATTTAAAAAAAATAATTAGTAGTTCTTGGTGAAGGCAGTAATTGTTAGCACAAACGGGTGCACGCCTTGCAGCACGTAGAGCACAGTCAGGTGTGGAGTTTTCTTTGGAGGCCACCAAGGAGTCTCAGCTGAGGCACCTTTTCAAAGTCCTGATGTAATGCTCGTCTGCCAGCTGTACATATTTCGATTTTTTAGGCTGCCTTCAAGTACTTACATTGAATATTTCAGAATCAGAAATACAGATGACTTTCAGTTCTTAGTTTCTGAAAAAAAAAGAGTCCCAGAGAGCTGTAAGTGATCTACTCCTTTGAAAATGAGCTCAGTGCTCTTCAGTGACCTAACTATGATTATAAGAGCTTACTGGTAAGTTAAGACTGGAAAAAAATTGTCAATAGGCAAAAAATGAAAAAAATCTGCACATACAGTATTTACATAACTTCTGTAATGCCTGGTGGGTCCCAGAGCCTGGCAGGGTCTGAAAACCAGGTGACAAAAGATACTTTTAATCCTTTTTCTCTTGATGCCAACAAAGAGCTTGGTGTAATTCTAGTTGTTCTCCATAGCCCTTAGCACGCTGTATTAGATTTTATCTGGTTTTATTAGTCAGTTTTTGTGCAAGCTTTTCCATACATGAATTAGGTAGAGAAAATAAAAGAGATAGAAATATTAAATGACTACACTGTTAGATTATTTTTTCTTTTATTTGCAGCAGAGCAAACAAGGCTTATGTACCACCATCTTTTATGAAGGAGGCTGATGCTCAAGCAGAAGAGATTTCAGTTTAATTTGTGATTTAAAATCCCATTTTTTAGCTTATTTGGAAAATGCTAGCAGTTTGGAGAAAGTATGTGTTTAGCCACTGTCTGTTTCCACTGGATCCTATGCCTAACCCATCCTATTACAAGGTTCCAAATCCACAGGAACTTACTAAGTTTCCTTTCAATCTTCCAGATGATCTGCAAGTATTTCAGTAAGTCTTGTGTAGAATCCTAATACAAAATTATATCCCTTCATTAAATAAAGAACATGGAGTTTAGTACCCAAAGATTTTTTTAAACAGGTTTGTCTTTTAAATTTAATTATAGATAGCATTTATAGCTGGCTTTATGAAAGCATATCAAAGTATATCAGATACATTCATTAAAAAATTTGCAAATGAAAAGAATATCTTCAAATGCTCATTGAATGGTTTAGTTCACAGATGCCATGAAGAACAATTTCCCCTTTTGAAAAACCTCCTGTATGTGATAGTAACTGCTGTACTAATTTCCTAAACAGATTTTCTAAGACAGATTCTACTTCAGATCAACCTTCTGGAAAGCTTTTCAGGTGCTAAACTAATGTGGAACTTCAGGCATGCACACAAAATATCCAATTTCAAGCAGAGTGGAGGAGCAATTGCCACTTTAGCAGGCTCCAATAGGTCAGGAGCTGGTGCATGTTCAGTTGCCACTGACTGCACTGTGAGTGTTAGCTGGGACATCTGAGAAGTCCTGCTCAGTGGCCCTGGCCCACCTGTGCCAAGTATCGTTCAACCATGGAGCAAAATTACAGTCTCTGCTCCTGACAACTCCATGCCAACACGTGGAACAGAGAGAACACAGAGGGTTGTGGACAGATGAAGGGACATGAGGAAATAGTGAGACAACTACAAAGCAGCATGTCAATCAGTCTTGATTCATAGTATGTGTCTGGTAGAGACCTGGTGGAGACAAAATTCTGGACCAAGTCCTTGCATCTTTTTGAATCTCATTAAAGCTACAAAACATCCACAACTATGAACTAACATTTACTGTGCCATTAATTAGGGCTTCTTCTGCTCTGCATGACAGGTAGGTACTTTAAAGATATGTAAAGACCATTAGGACTCCTTTGATTGGGACCTACAGTGGTGTCATGATTGATTTTAAGGGTCAGTGGAAGGACTGTGATGGTATTTGAGTTCAGCTATAAAATTTTGAAGTAAATGCAAACTTGGGGATGAGAGATTGCCTTATTTAAATGTTTTAAAAAAGCCTTTCTTTGTTTTTATTTCTCCCCTGTGTAACTAAATAGTTATTCTGGAAATATCATTAAAATGGATTAGAAGGAAATAATGTTCATAAAATAAGTTTCATCATTGCATTCTATTTTCTCCATGGAAAATACTAGGATTTTAATGTAGTTGAATGTCAAAGCCCTGCAGATGTAATTGTTGTGCTTTTGGAAGGAAAACATTAATTAAATGAATCTGTCACTCCATGGATTAGCTTTTCTCCCTTTTGGATAGTTGCTATTCAATCTCTTTTGTACAGAGCCTGAGAGTGAAAAAGTCACACAAAAAACCTGAGAAATGAAATAAATTAAAAGCACCTTAAAATTGCTGGCTCTATCTCCTCTTCAACTAATACTGTCTTCATAAATAGAAAGGATGACCACAGGATTCTGGAACTGCCTTGCCATGCAGAAGGTGATTCAGAAATGGAGGAGGTCCAGAAGAATGATGGGGGTAGTAAGAAGACAGGAACAATTCCAGATTTAGTAACATTGGAAAATCTGCATCAAACATGAACTTCATTAAAGTTATCGAGCTTCTTTTCTGAAATTTGGAAATATCAGAACAGTGCAGTTTCCCCAGTGGTTTAGTATTTGACTTTTTGCAGCTTGAGGAGGGTTGATGAAGCAACTCGATTTTGAGTTAGCTCCACAGAGCTCCTGCACCTTATGCATGTATGTTGCTGAACACTGGAATAAAGCCAACAGTTTTCTGCCCCCAAGAGACTGACCTAGCTTCTTGCAATGCCTTAGGAAGCAAAGTATTTTAGGACTGGGAAAATCTTTATCAACCAACTATACTGGGAAAAGTTTGGGTCTAAGTTAAGGGTTACATACAATAGTATGTAGCTAAAAAAGAAATAGGTGCTTATCTGCTGTTCTTCGGAATGCTTTATGCACCATCCTCTATGCAGTATGTGGTATGTATGAACCTCTGGAATGAGCAGGTAGTATTTTTGATAGTTAATGCTTTGATCATTTTGTACTTTGTCGCAGCTGGGAGGTCTATTAAAAAGACTTGCAAAGGCTGAGCATTTATTTGAAAGGGTCGAGTTTTGGAACAACAGGAGAATAAGGAAGAAGTGAATGTAGATTAGATGGGACGTTTTACCTGCCAAGCTAAGCCACAAGCACAAGAGCCTCCTGAGCTCCCAGTTTTGAGACTTCAAGTTGGCTCAGATAGCTTTTTTTTTGGGCCTGAGGTTTATCATCACCCGTGCATTGGGGGAAAAGAAGGAATATTGATCATGTTGATATTCTAGGAGAGAGCTTCAGAAATTTCTCAGAATTTCTTGGTTTTGTCTTTTATTTCCTTTCAGTTTTGATGCTGAATGTGAATCTTCAATCTAAGATATTCTTGAGAGATTTCTATTTTGAGAGTGTTTTACGATGAGTGCATTACATATCTTTGCAATGTGATAATTCAGCACTTTATGGCAATGATTTCACTCTGTAAAAGTTGTAAGTCAAAGAGCTAGGGAAAAGACCATAAAACTTTGCTGGAATTGTAGAAAAATTGCAACATCTAACTCACCTAGCAGAAGCTTGGAAATTTCAGTGAGCTGAGTTTCAGATTTGATTCAAATATTCCAGATTCACTCAGTTGTGATGATTTTCCTTAAATGATCTTCCTGACCTCATTTAATAAAAATATTTTAAGAAAAATAAAGCTCAAGACTGATTTAGTCTTTGATATTTCAAAACCTTAGTGGAAGGCAGAGGTGTGGGACTGGTGTGTATGTGTGTGTGTGTGTGTGTGTGTATTTGCACTTCCCTGAACCCTTTTGATGATATTGAAAAAGATACTATTTTTCTCAAAGTATCACCTCAAAGGGTCCACTTATAGTAGGGCATATTTCTCTCATTATGAATTAGAATCTTGTATGATTATTATATGAATTATGAATTAGAATCTTGTATGATTATGAATTAGAATCTTGTATGATGGAGACCTAAACACACCTGTTAGGTAAAAGACTGAGTTTTAAGACCTACATCACATTAAATCTTCATCTCCCAATAAATACTTAAATATCCAGCTATTGTTATCCTCTTCTGGACTGCTTTTCTATGGACCAGAAATTTGAATTGAGGAATAAAGAAACTTTTTCACAAAAATGTTTTTAAAATTTCTGAACTCTGGGTAAAGAAACTGTGTAGACAGAATTCATATCTTATGGTAAACCAAAATTTTTGTTGCTAAAAACCTCAAACAGATCAAGATTTGCACCAAAGTAATAAAAGACTCTAAGAAGTGGCATTCAGTGGCATTCAAATAAAAACCAAGCTTTGGCAATATTGAGTTAGTTGCTTCAGAAGAAAGAGCTACTGAAAACCAAAACCTTAAGCGCAAAACCTCCCAAGGAGAAACAGCTGGTTTTGGCTCAATATATGTTTATCAGTCCTTAAAATTCCAGCTTCATGGCTCCAAACTCATAAAACAGTGAAGAACACCTTTAATGTTAGCAGATGAGTATGTTGCTATCAAAAGGGAGCTCCAGTCAAACTGTTGATGAACTGTATGTTAGAAATTGATTTAAATTCTTTTTGTATCAACATCGCATAACACCATGATCCGAGTTCTTGAGAGTGTGAATGAGGTAGTGTTAAATTAAGATTTCCAACTCCATTTAGTCCCTGGACAATAAAATGTTTCCATCCGTCCTAGTAATCACATGGATCACATTTCAGGACTAATGTTATGGATTCGCTAAAGCAAGGGAACTCCAAACTGGATTTTCTTGCACACAGATTTTCTCATTGATTCCCACAATATGAATATACTTAAAGTGTGCTGAAAGTGGGTTTGGCACTATGCACACTGTCTGGTAAAATAGTCTTTCAGCTGTCTATAGACTGAAAAACAGACTGACAAAAGTTTAACTATTGAGAAGGCAAATAGCAAAAGAAACTTGAACACATTAGAAAAACTTAGCTTCAAGTGTTGTGATGAAAGACAACTAATTTGTTTCAGGAGTCGTTATGTCCATTGCTTGGAACTGAGACTGAATTTATATACAAATGTTAGAGGATTTCTTTCTTTCTTCCTGAACTCATATGAAGTATCATCACTTACCTTGAAAAACAGCATTTTTACCTCATAACATATTGAAATAATGAGTCTATTATTTTTTTCCAATGTTAAAGAACGCCTAGCAATAAAAGTTTTTTAACATATTAAATGATCCCAGTGAGTCAAATATCAGCCTTGGCCACTCAGTGGGAAGGGTGGTGTGTTCTCCAGATGACAGTGGATCAAATTGTCATGATATACAGAGATTCATTCAGAGATTCTGGGCACCCTTAATTCCCAGGCGTGCCAGAGAGACTTAGGAGCTCTCAGAAATTTGTAATGTGTGAGGCTTCTAGATGAGGTCCCGGCATGGTGGTTATTCAGATTGATGAGCTCTGTTCACAGTCTTCCTTTCAGGGAGGCATGAGACCTGCCATCTAGCTCATGAACCATGCTTCCCTCCTGGGGAACATCCTGCCACTTGCAATGGCACTCCAGAAAAATGAAATGTATGGCCTTTTATAAAATTAAAAATGTTAAAACTTGAAAAGTTAAAAATAATGTTAAAAATAATTAAAAATTTTCTTCATTGCACTGGTCAGGTTCCAGTGCAACTGGAGACACTGCTGAGACAACCTGAGAGGTTGATATAGAACCAGCAGGAAGGACTCTTTTCTTTATATCAGTTCATTAAGTGTTGCTAGAGTCCCTGAAAATTTTCCAGAACTGAAAATTCACAAATTCAGTATTGTGGGCCACAGGGTAGGTGACAACATTTTGGCCTGTCTTTTTCCTCTCCATGAAAATCTCATGTAGTTCAGATTAATCAAACCTTAGGTAGACTCTAATGTCATCTATCCTAGAGGGGTGACCTCTAGTAAACACTTCCCTATTTTCTACTCCCTTTCCTTGTTGACATTTTTCCACCCAGATCTTTACCTACTCAACTGTTGCTCTCTGCCAGGCTTTTCCATATCTCTTCCCTTCCAGCAGCAGGTCACTCTTGGGGCTGCCCTGAGGACTCATGTGCAGATTTCCTCCTTCTCTCCTTCTGCCTCAGTTTTGTTGACTTCACTGATGGGGTTTCAGCTTCTCTTTAGAGAGTTTATGACCATCCAGAAATTACCTCTGCAAGGAAATTATTCTTTTCCTTAAAGGAATGTGTTCTTAAAAACAACACTAACCTTTCAGGGTAGACTCAAGGGATGACTAATATTTTGGCATATTCTCAACAGCTAGTAGTCTCTTGTCTTTCTCTTTTCTTTCAGTTCCATTGTGTGGATTTTCTAACTCTCTTTAGAGCATAATTGGAAAACATATCTTTGTTTATTACTTTCACCACACTCCATTTTTTTTCTCTCTAGCTTATTTTCCTGCTCTGCGAATACAAAGTACTGTGAACAAATAACAATGGATAAGCAGTGCTTTAATGACCATTGCTTTTAATTTCTCAAGGTTCTGTCAGATATGGTTTTTGTCTTCCTCATTTTTTGCCATCTGTGGTGAAGACAATGCAAGCCTTAGGATTTTTAAGTAGACATCTGTAATAATTCTCCACTCTCCTTTCATCTGCAGAAACTGAGCTTGGTCTATCCTCTTCAGAATTAAAGGGTTTGGAAAGTATAAACGGTATAAATCTCTGTAAATCTCTGTTCCTTTTCTCTCATCCAGCTGAACTGGTGTGGGCTTTGTTTCACTTTTTTTTTTCTTTTTTTTTTTTTGTGTGTGAAGAGGGCCAGAAGATTACTGAGATGTCACCAGTCTCCTCTGCTAAGTTGCATAATTGCCAACTTGAAAATGTTCCTAGATGCTTCTCTTTCCCAGCACACGCTGTTCTACTGTTCACACCATTTATTCTAATACTTGTCAGGCATGCACTGTTTTTTCTTTTTTTCTTTTTAACACTAATCAGCCTTAAGAGCCCATGAGGATGTGTGTTAGTACATTTTGAAGGAAGGCATATGATTCAGAATGGTTAGTTTCTGAAGGACATTGCACCTGCTGACTGCCAGAGCAGTTACAGTCTCAAAGGTGACTCCAAGGCCAGGTTTCCAGCAGTTTTGACGTCTTTACCTTCTGCTGCCTTTGTCTGGGGTGCAAGGAGGTGGCCTGGTCCATGTCTGCTTGGAGACAGCCATGTGGGACTTGCACTAGCATGAGGCATCCCTGTGACCTCGCTGAGGCCAAGATAATGCTGGGGACACAGCCTTGTAGGATGCTTTCCCGATCACTGACCCAAGGCCAGCTGCCGTAGATAATTCCTTCTGGCAGCTGACTGGACTTCTCCAAGAAGAGTCTGGGAGCCCACTTTGTTTGCTGCCATCGCCTCCATTTAGTGTTTTTGTTGGGAGTCTCATTTGGTTCCACACCATCTGGCTGGTTAGAACCTTTCTTCTAACACCTAGCCTATATCATCTATCATTTCTCCAAATGGGCTGAGCTGCAGAAAGCACGAAGAGGGGATCACCATCAGTATGTTTTACTGACTTCTTTTTTTCTTTCAAATGAAATTTCAATGCTTAGATTTTTTCTAAAGAATTAAATTATGTTGTTTGTCATGACACTTTTTTTCATTTCCATCCAGAGGTGAGTCTCCTTTTAGCACGTCACTTTATCCCATCTCATCAGCTTGATGCTGTTGTGGATGAATGAAGTACACACTTTCTGTGGGACAGCTGCTCTTGGGAGCACAGAGGCACAAGTGGCTCAGGGACAGAGACATGCTTGTAACACAGAGACTCAATCGAACTGCACTTTAAAGATAAAAGTGGGGGAACAAATGAGTTCCAGAATAGTTTGGGTAGCTTGGAATCATTCAGTGATCCCACATGAAATACCATTACCTCTTTTATTGCTCTGCTGCTGTGGAGGTAAGCAGCGCAGGCAGGCTGTGGGAGCCCCAGTGAAGTAGAAAGGTAAGGCATTGTCCCTCAGGACCCTTTGACAGTGCCATTCCCCAATGTGGTTCAAGACGTTTGGGGCACACTGCAGTGTGTCCCATAGCTGGCAGAGGGGATCAGTAGTGTGCTGTCCAGTTTGCTCTGCACCTGTTGTGAATGCCTTTCTGCTTGGCTCACTTTCCTTTTCCTTGATCTGATGTAATTTTTACAGATGAGGCATTCATGGAAAGATTCCAACAGACCTCTAGTAACTTTTTCCATTGAATAATGCTTTATCCTTTTAAAATGGTTTCAAATAAATATGATAATTAATGGAGATAGAAAAAAAATTAGGAACATAAGGCATTTTTGGAGGATGAGCAAAGACCACCCAGTACATCACATATTTCCCTTACTCACGTATCTTCTTAGCCCAGCTCTGGCCAATTGCTGCACAAACAGCTCTAGTATTACAAACCTAACCGTTTTATTGGTTATGTCTATATTTGCCACAGTCATAATTAAAAATTTTGCTATACTTGTGACCAAAAAGTCACAGAACATCCCAGAAATGATAGAAATCAGGGATGCTAGGAACTTCAGCTGATCATTATTTCCATTGTTTCATGGCCACCTGACATGCCTGACAGATATTTGTCCAACTTGTTCTTAAAAGTTTTGTGCCTGCTATTGTGCTGCTTTGGTCTCCCAGCTAAACCAATGTTGCACTTCAATAATCACCCCTCAACCTTTTCTGTTGCCTAACAGCAGGAATTCTTGCTGCTGTTTCCATTCTGTATCTCTAATGAAATTTGCATTGGGATGATATTTGGAACTGGGGATATATTTTACTCTTCCTGGGTAAAATAAAGTTACTCCAGAGTTTCACTCTGGGCATTAAGCCCACTTACACAAATTAGAGGCACAATTTCTCACCTGTGCATTCAGAAGCAGGCTGGTTTTGCCAGTCACAGTAGCAGCAAGGATAGTCTTTAGATCTTGCTTCTCCTTTCTTTCTATTTAAGGCTTTTTATTTATATAGGTGCTCATAAGAGAAAGTGCTTGCATTGCCCAGGCACCTTTTCCAGACTCTAAGTGTATTAAAATGATCACTTTCCATTTCCTTGAGTGTAGCCCCAAAAATACAAGATCAGAAGGAAGGAAATGAGTTCACCCCTCTGCCATCTGCAGTTTTATGTGCCTCCATTTCTCACCCACCTCCTTGTAGGAAAGGAATACAATTCTCGCTCAGAGACTAATAACTATGCAAATTTGATGGGAGAGAGGAATATTTTCCAAGATATTGAGCCCTAATGGAGAATTTCCTGCTATGCTTCTGCTCCTGTAGCAGTGGGTCTCAGCAACAACATGTTGCTAAGGCGGGTCTGACCAACTGTGTTGGGGAAAAGAGGATGTCTCTTGGGAAATGTTTGGCTTCTCAAGACTGGTTTTATAAACCAGGTCTGGAAGACAGCCCATTGCCAGTGCAAGTCGGTGGAGAGCCCACATTTGTTGTCTCCATGAAAGGAAATGCCTCATCAGAGGTGAGAGACTGAGTTGATTAACTGCAGCCTCAGCAGAACCAAACCACTGCCCTGTGCAGAGCAGAGCACCATCATCTCATCTCCAGATGACACAGGATGTTCCTGTGTTCCAAAGTTCATAGGCAAACAAAAAATAAACACAAAAGTGCAATCCTTTAGCCATCTGGAAAGTGGAAAACTCAAACTTTGCCATAGAGGTTGCTAATCTCCTCCTGGCAGCTGAGGTGCTGACCAAACACCCTGATGCAAATCCAAGCAGCAGAAGGCAGTCACACACCTGTCAGGAAACGAAAAGAAAGTGTGGCTCTTCCGATTGCTTGGCACAAGCAGGCAGTATCACCTCCCCAGACCAAACCCCTCATGTTTCAAAATGCTAGGTAATGCAGCTAGCAACTCCAGTAGGTGGAGTCAGTGCTTTTAAATCAGGCTGTCACTGGTGTATCACCCTTGCCACATCCCATGGTTGTTCATTTATGTGGTCCACATGCCTTCCAAGTTGTGGATGCTGCACAAATCTGAGAATAATTTCGGCGAGGCAACTTTTCATCCCCTCTTTTATGAGCATTTTATCCTCAGCAAGAGGACAGTGAAGTGGGAGAGGAGTAGAGGACACAACTGAGGGGCAGAGATGAGGAGTAGAAAAAAAGGCAGCAAGCAAGTGAACCATTGCTCCTGTTTTAAAAATAAATATTTAGGCTCCTATCTCTGGGGATTTGAGCTATGAGTCCTGAAGGAAGAGGGGGGAAATCCTAAAATCTCAAGGTCAGTTACCAGAAATGATATGGGAAGAAGCAGAATGCCCTGACCTGAAAGCCCTGATGACATTTGTTGGTTTCCCACTCAGTGTTGGTTTTTTTTGAAGCTCCTGCCAGATTAGCTCATGCACTGTATGGTGAACTAAAGTTAGACTCTTAAAACTTTTATCTTGTGAGGCTCAGAGCACTTGATCCAGTACGTATCAGATGAGGAGTGGATAGAAAGGAGTACCTGACAGCCACAATCCATGACATGGATAAGAAAGCAGTGCCAGGCTGGTTTCAATCCATGGCAACAGCAAACCCAGCCTGCTTCAAAGTGCTGTGAGAGATTTGCCTGACTTTGGATCATGGCTGGCAGGTGGGAGCTCTGGGCTCTCCTTGTCTTCCTTTGCTACCTGGGGTGCAGCTCAGGGTGGCAGGAGGGCTCTGGCAAGCCCTGAGGCTGGGTCTGAGGGGACACTGGCTGCTGCTGCTGCAAGGCAGGCAGGGCTGGAGCTGACTGCCCATGCTTTTGGCCAGGGCTCTGTCCTCTAGAACTACATCCTGTGGGAAGCCTGGCCCAGGCAAGAGGCATACAGCAGAAAAGACTCACCTGCTTGGCCTGGCTCTTTAATCAAGAAGGGATCATTTTCAGTGGAGAGCTGTGTCCACAGGTAAAAGGAAATGTCAGAATAGATTGCCAGAAATAGGTGCCTGATTTGAGCCCAGCTCAGGTGGGGATGTTTTTTATTATCAGTAGTTAAATGTATTGGAGGCAAAAAATAGTGAGTTTATAGACTTTCACTTTAACAAAGTAAATTTGCTTTTCCTCCTTTGTGCATCTTTAATCTCTCTCTAAATGGGCTTCTATCTGTAACATTTTACAGTTATGAAGGATGGAGAAACAGTTCAGAAACTGGCATTATGCTGCCTTGTTTTCCCATCCTATTCCCATGGAGATTTAGGGAGGAACTGCTCCAGACACAGCATTTGGCAAGGTTTGCTCTTTATGTTTTTTGGAGCCCAGAAAGCTCTGTTTCTGTTTGATCCTGATGAGACTGGTGTTGAGGAATTTGCCACCAGTAAAAAGGCCACTGAGCTTTCGGGGAGGATGAGACCACAAACATTCGCTGTTGCTGCTGGATGAGGAAGGCTACCAGCATGCACAGTAGCCTTATTTAACCCCGTGCTGCCCCTCAGACATCCTGACATCAGAACCTGCCGCGATGGCAAAACAGCGCTGCTCCTGTCTGCAAAAGTCATCAGGATATTCTGCTGCTGCAGGGACTGGGGCCAAGCAGCAAAGACAATCTGCCTTTGAATGCAATCAAACATCAGTTTCTGCTCTGAAGGCTGGAGGGGAATGCCAGGAGGACAATTTGGGTGCTAGCAGGATGTCTGGCCCCAGGGCCAGGCAGCACGCCAGCCCACACCGACCCGCTCAGCCACCACCACTGCCTGCCTCTGTCCAAGAAAATCCTAGGTCATTTTAAGAATATTTGAAACCAAGACCTTTGGTCTTCCAATATTTAAAAGATACCCAAATGTGGCAAAGGGCACAAAAATCACATCAGATTTTAACAAATATAATGGCTCACCTTGATTTATCAGGATCAATGTCTAAGGGAAAAATGGCAGTATTATAGTTCCAGTATTATCACTTTTGTTTATGGTTTAAAATGCATTCAGCATAGATTCAGGGTGTTTTCAGGCTGAAGGAAAGAAGGTTATAAATACTAACAGGCTGGGCACCTGTTACACCTCCTGGTGGTCTCTATCCAAGCTTGGATCCAACTGCTTTTCACCATCACGGTGAAATTCCAAGCTGCAGCAGTGCTGGAAATTTGCTGCTCATCCATTTTTCCTCTAGTTCCAGGAATGAAATAATGCTATAAAAAATGCATCAAAACAAGCCTGGAAAAATATTTGCTATAGTGCAGAAACCAAGAGGTAAGAAGATTTATGGACCACAGCAGTTTCTGTGCGTATGTACCCAAATTGAATCAAACTTAATCAGCAAAATTTATTATTTCTTGCAAACTAATTTCTCTGCAACAGTTGAACTACTACATTGTTTGATGTAATGTCTGTGTGCTTACCTGTACTCTCCTCTATCGCAAAGGACAGTCATTCTTATATATAATGTGATTTATTGTATCAGTAGCTCTTAAGCAACACAGGCTTATAGTTGGTCTGCCAAAAAAATTATTAGTTGAAAAAATCTGAGATACGCAAAAAACTCATCGAAACTGCTCAGAGGGGGACTTGCTGCTTTATCAGTTATTCAGTGGTGACCATTTGTTGTCATTTAGGAATGGTACTGTCCAATTCAGCACTCCCACCGCGAGCCAAACCACGTTCCTCTTTCGCTTTCCTGCTTTTCCACCCCCTTCCCCACTGCAGCGTGATGGAGAGGGGAATTGGAGGCACAAGAAGCAAAGATCTCAAGTTTAGATAAGAACAGCTTACTGGAAACAGCAATGAGATAAGAAAAATGAACAGTAACAGCAACAATATTAATAATAAAAGTGTACAAAGAAGAGAGTGATTCACACTGCCAAATGCTCACTGCAGAGCATGACCCGACTGCAGCCGACCAAATGCTCACTGCTCATGACCTAACTGCAGCCCTGACTGCAAGAAAGCCCTTCCTTCTGGAAGCAAACTCCTTGTCCCCAGAAATGTTGTGAGGTGCTATGGAATAACCTTCGGGTCCTAGCCATGCCCCCTCCCAGCTACTGCAGAAAGGAAATTTGGTCCTGTCCAGAACCAGGCACCAATACTGGTCTGTTCTTTTGCCAGGCATAAAGACATCTCCCCAGCCCAGCAGATCAAGCCAATAGACATATGGCAGCCAGTCATAGTCCCCATTTTAGAGCTGGGGTTGAGGAGTTTCCTGCTGTCCCACACCAAATACCATCCCATGGCCAATCACAGACCTCCCAGCCCCTTACCTTGTAGCCCTGCTGACTCCTCTCCCTTTCCCTTGCTTAGTTTCTCTTGTGGCTTGACACAGTAAGTAGAGCTCTTGTGGCTCACTGGAAAACAAGATTCCCAAACCATTCCTGTTTGCAGATGTCAGGGAAGCTGAGCTTAGTCCCTACAGCATGTGTTGGTCTATGTAGTGGTAGATGTGAGGGTGGTCCAATGCTGCCACAGCAGCATTGCTGATGGGGTTTGCAGCCAAGCTCCCCATCTCGCCTTAGAGAAAGGCTTTGAGAAGGAAAACCCATTAGTAAGCAACAGGATGAATTATACCTGGGGTGGGAATGGTAGATTGGATGTTAAGAACAAAGTGAAAAGGTGGCTTTGATTACAAGGATTTATAAAGTCATTAGTCAGAGAAACCCAGTGCTTGGGAAAGGCTCTGTTGCTTGGAGAGGGAAAGCAATAGAGGCTTTAATTTTAATGTGTTTTTCTTGGTCCACAATGCAGAGATCACACAGGGAATGCCATATACCAGCCCCACCTCACCCTGCACCAGCTGCTGAGACGTGAGCTTTGCAGTCCTGCTCTGTCCATGAACATCTCCCTGGGGGATAAATCCTCACCCTCTTCACAGGCATTTCAGTCCAAAATGAAAGAATATTAACCAAAATGTCTTTGTGTGTGAGAAAAAGCAGACAATCAGTTGTACAACTGTGGCTCCTCTGTGTGCAGTTCACTCTGTTTCCCTGAACTATAAGAGAAAGGAGGAGGATTTATGTGGTAGAGCAGCAATGGATGCCTCACAGGGACAGAGACTGGAGAGGTAGCTGCTTGGAAAATTTCTGTGTGAAACTGAAAACATTAAATTTTAATTGAAATAAAAAAAGAAAACTTCAGTTTAGCTTTCAGCCAAAAATGGTAAATGATGGAAGAATTGTGGTTTCCTATGAAAAAGTAAGAGAAAAATTTCCAGGAAAGTTTTTGTCTAGTCAAAAATATTCTGTTCCATTATAAAATAAATAAATAAAAAAGATTAGATCAGACAATTTCTTCCCAGTCCTGGTTAGGCCCAGCATTCCTAAGAGGACAATACCCACTAGATGTCAGTGTATTGCCATGCAATAAAAACAAATGAGCCAGAAATGTCATCAGGAGTTTTTTGGGATGAGGATATTTCCACTGAGCCGTCTTCTGTCAAAAATGTTGCCAATAACTCCTTAATTTCTATAAAATTCCTAAGCTTTGTATTTTCAGAGTTTTTCAAGGCTGTTGCAACACATTCCATGAACTATGCCAACCAGATATTTTTCCACTACCACATCTAACCCCCAAGTGACCTTTGAGTCCCCAGATCTTAGATCTTTAAGCAACATTTGAACAGCATATAAAAGGAGTCTAAACCCCCTGACTGCTCTACCATCCCCACCTCCTCCTTCAGGTCATGGTATTGCAGATTTTCTAGGGACAGAGAAACAAGCACTTTATTTAGCTGAGGTATGGGTATACAGAAAAAAAAAATTCGTTCTGCAGTATTTTAAATAGCTGAAGCACATACCTCTCACCTTGATACCAACATGTGAAATAAAAACAGAGTGCATTCTATGAAAGATGGATGTTAAAAAATTCTATGATTATCCTGCTCTCAGCAATTGTTCATTTTGGGTTCAGGTATTACAACCAAAGGCCAAAAAATCCCTTTGAGATAATGACTACAGAAAAGTTTATTCTTCCCACTGCTTCTGACAAATACTATGATATTGCAAACTGCCATCCTTCACTTTTGTCCCTGAACTGACTTCAGTGGAATTTGTGACAGTTATGTCACAAGAAAATGTGGTCAAAATTTTCTAAAAGTTGTGGTCTGGGTGGTGGGCTGTTTCAGTATGTTCTTCTGCTTGTGTCTTAATCAGTACTGTTTGTGCCTTCTTCAATGTTTGTTCTGTTTCAAGAAAAATGTACAGCATTTACCTCTGGAATGGAATGCAACAGGATAAATTGTTTAGGCCATAGATAAGAATGGCACTTTCTTTCCTAGATGCAAACTTCCATTTTAGGAGGCTTGCTCACATTTTTGCTGCTGAATTAGAATTTGAATGTTCAGAAGATCAAAACTCCCTTTCACATACACATACAAATATAAAAACAATGGCAATTCAGATTTGGAGTGTTTTGTATATGACAAGCCAGCTTTTCTGAATAGCACATTGAGACACATGAGCAAAATTTTAAGTAAAGAATCTGTTAGGGCTTCTGGGTTGAAGCAATTTCTTGGTGATCAGTTGTGATTCCTTCATCCTCAGAAGAAACTCTGTTTCTTAAGAAAAGTAATTTTTTTTCTGAAGATTTCTTTTTTGTAGAATTATTTTGCACCCAGCACTTGCTGCTAAATTCCATGGTTTTACATAGCTCCTATGCTTTTTTTAATGCCAGATTATTGGGAGACAGACAGTCAATTATGAAAAGAACAAAAAAATGTATTTATCAGATGTGTTTGCAACACCAGGAAAAATTGGAAAGAAAAGAACAACCCTCTTAGCCATAAAACTTCAATGCCTCACATTTCCTTACAGAATAGAGAATGCAGGAGTGAAAATTGAGAAACATGTCTCCTTGTGTTAAATACCTTCCTGCTCTGCTTAGTGGTGGGCATCAAGCCATGCCTCACAGTAATGCTTGTCGGAGAGGCCACCAGTCCTACGATGGTAATGAGAGGAGCACATTTAATTAGAAATACTGAAGCCTCACCTTCCACCCAAGAAACTTCTGTGGCTGAGCTGTACAAATGAAACTTGTGGCTGGCATAAGAGCAGTGTAGAGAGGTATTAAATAAGTTAAGTTGCTTGGTGTTTATTGGAGCTTAGCGCCAAAAAATTGTCAGTAACGAGACCCATGCACATATACAATTCTCTCAAAAGGAGCCTGAAGAGATCAGCAGCAACAGTTTTGGGGAAAGCACCAGATCTATACATGTTCTGACTGGCAAACACTATTTCCAGCCACATTTGGCTTTCATTTACAAGTCATGCTTTGCACATGGGGTCTGTCTCACAGGTGTAGCATGTTCCAGACAGCAGAGATCAAACGAAAATTGGATAAATCTGCCTATTGAGACTTAACACATGATGTATACTGGAAGATATGATATAACACCTTTGGTCCTCTGTAGTTATTCATAAGTTGGAACATGCTCCTATTTGAAGACATTTACTGTAAAACGGTTGTTTAATTTGTTCTAGCCTAACACCTTCAAATCATCATTTGGGATTTTCCTTGTAACTGAAACAGTTTATGCGAGCTGTGACATATCAGGTGGGTTTTTGTTTTTCACCAGGTCCAGGTTGATTACACTGTCTGCTGCTGATAATTATTTCTTCCAGGTCTTTGGAAACACACAATAATTAAGTAGTTGAAACAACAACGAAGACAACTTGCTCTATTCCTTTACAATTTCACTGTTGTACAAGCCCTAGCTTAGAGAGTCACCAGGGAGCTTCAATTCTTCTAATAATGGTCCAGATCTCTCTAGCAGATGGGAAATAATAATGCTTTGGCATCAAAGTTTGTTCAACAAACTTTAACAACAAGAGAAAAAAAAGTCCAAGGGGTTGTTTTTCAATTTTGTTTTGATTTGATCACTCATGTGGAAAGAATCTTCTAGGAAAGGTATTGCAAGTAATCCTTCTATATGATAAATCCTATCTTTAGGATTTATTCTAATAATCCCTACCCTGAAAAGAGCCATTCAAATAGTATGAAGGCTTATATGTTCCCACAGTCTTAGTAACTATGTGGTGTGGGTTTTTGCTCATGCCATGGCTTTGATTGTTGAAAGAACTAGGGTGAAATAAAGATCCTTCTTTGGAGGACCCAGTGGTCCTTCAAATTGTGAATAGAAAGATGAACCATCATCATGTTATTGTACAGAAACCCAAGAAGTGTTTCTTCCTGGGGATGAATGTTCTCCATAGGCAGCAATTTAGAGATTATTCTCTTGTGTAAGAATTCTGACACTAGGAAGCAGAAGAAAGACAGAAGAGCCTAAGAAAAAGCAAAGTGTTGCAAATTAGTAGGAATTGATCTCCAAAGTGTTAGTACAGTGAAAAGCGAGGTATAGTACTGCCCTTACACTGAAGAAAGGTGGCTGTTTGGAAGGTGATAATAAGTTTCAGTCAATCCAGGGAGACATCTGTAAAGAAGAATATTAACTATGCCTTCTGAAAGAGAAATGTATTTCTACAGTAAAAGCCATGTAGCAGCAGGTTGATTTGCTTCATTCTTAAAAGTATTCTTGAAAATTACATTTAGGACATGCTACATACTGGCAAGCAATGTGAATGAAGAGACTTAGATCAGCAGCTAAAGTGCTGTTTTACAAAGCCCTAAGAATATCTGCCCCACGGGATGAGTTAAGGAGCAACTCCAATGCCCTGAAATGCTACATCTTGACTTGGTGTGATAACCTGGGTGACCAGCAGGAGTTAAGAGGGCTCCCAAGTGAAAAGCTGCTGACCAGTGGACCCTCTTTTGAGGCCAGGAAATTCTGAGTCAGAGCTCTCCCTAAAGCACACAAAGGTGGCTGAGTCCCATAGTGAATGGGGACACATAATCTTCACTTTAAATATTCCTGGAGAACTCTTACAGGAGGTACCGGTAAGGGTGCCTGGACCCCACCTCTGAAATGTCACAATGGATTTCCTGAACCCAGTTAATTATATGGCCAGGCCTTTAAGGTCTGGTTAGATATTTTTATGCTCCTGCAGAAATTGTGGACAGACCTCAGCTGGTCAAATCTAGAATCTGAATAAGTAATGCAGAAGTGTGGGAGAGAGGAAAGAAACCATGGGGAACAGCAGTTCCTCAGATCAACTCCAGAAAAAAAGTCGCTAAGAAGATTGCTATTAACACAGAGCAAAAAGATGAGAGATTGGCAGAAACGTAAGGATGACACTTCTGGAGAGCTGGAACAACTGCTGAAAGGGACACAGTAAAAGACTTGATCAGCTCAAGTAGATCCTGAGTACCAGGCTTGCACTACTTGCCTCGTTCATGGAAACAGTGAGGGTGCAGAACACAGGGAAGATGGGCAAGGTATGATGGCAGAGCACTCTCCAGAGGTGCTGGACAGACTAATACAACAAAGTGGTGCTGCCTGAGGTTGGGATAATGCCAGGTACCTGCAGGCTGTGGAACTGTGATACTGCAGACTGTGGAAACAGAGAGGAGAGGTAGGAGAGTAGAGCGGAACATTTTATGCAAAAGCAGTAATATGCTGCTAAGATACCAACTACAAAAAACTCTGAATCAATTTACTGAGAAAAGGATGTAGAAATATCTGGATAGATGTTTAAGAGTCAAACAAGTTGCTCTGCCAGGACAATCTGTCTTTAGACAGCTGGAAAAGAACATGAAAGGGGCTGACTAGCAGCAACCTTCAGCTGAAGTCAGGCTGAGAGGGAAAACTTTCATGTCTGAACATCAAAGATGCCTAAAAGGCATAAGACAAACTTGAGACATATTTTTTTTCAAGCATTGTTCTCACCCTAAGCAATGCTTGGCAGACAAAATATGATTCTTCTTTAAGGCATGAATTTAAGTTAGTGTTAGGTCTGAGACACAGCCTGAAATGAGATGGTTAGTGTACATGTGAGTGATTATCCATATTAAATGTATGTAATTAGAATATACTGTAAGTTGATAAGAGTGGTCTGGGACAAAAAAAATAATTGAGGTATGAGTTTTTTGCTGCTGGAACGATGTTTAGCAAGGTTATTTTTTACAAACAATACTCCAGGAATCATCTGCTCCTTCTGAGATTTTTCAGAATGGGAAATTGTGACAAGCTCTAAGAAGGTCACAAAAATAAATGAATGGAATTGTCCTGCCCATATAAAAATAACAGGGGAATGCCAAACTTCATCATTATTGGCAGCCTCAGGGCACATTGCAGCAAGTCAGTGTTGCTGGGACAGTGCAGAGAGGATTGGACCAGGTCTACTTGCACTTTGCCGAGTTCATATTGTTGCTTATTCATTTCTCACCTTCCAAAATATGAAAGCCAACATTTTTCATATTTGGATGGCAAAGTCCAGCTGAGTTAATTAAATCAGAAGTGAGAAGGATACCAAGTGATTTAGTAGACCATGTCAATTGTGTTTTTTATACAGGGGATTTTCTCAGTATGCTGTTTGGAACATGGAAGAAAAATCATAATATTGGTGTATTTTTCTCCAATTTTAGTGTGCATGGTAAGTAATGGCCTTGTGATTGACTCTTCACAAGCTCTGGGCCTGATGAGATAAATAACAACAGGCCAGCCTTAGGATTCAGACAACCATCCAAACTGGAGTGGAGTTTGACAAGTTATTACATGTTCACTGAGAAATTCTGTGGATATGATTTAATCATAGGACAAATATAAGTTGTATAGCTTCACCCTCTTATTGTGGGCTGAGAGGTCTGCAGAATCCAAATGAAGAGCTATCTTCTCTGCTTTGCTGAAAGAGTTACTGTCCTAGACAATGGAGATCTTATATCACTTGTGATCACTGAGCAATGCTAATGAAATATGAATATTCGTGTTCAAGACTAAATATTGGCTCAAGCTTTGCCATTGGCATGCTTTGACTTTTATTTGCCCAGAGCTGAATAGCCCAATTTTCACTGATCAGCAGTCCTCCTATCCACTTCCATTTGTTGTGGCTGCTTTCTTCTCTCACACCTAAGTAAATTATTCAGGCTTCAGATATGATTATGTGAGGACTGAGAGCAGCAGGTAAATGACTGTGATAAAGGGTTTTGTAGTACAGACATAACCTCTCCAGAAACTGGAGGACAGATACAAGGATGATGTGTTCACAAACACTATTAGCAGAACCAAGAAAAATAAGGCTATAGACTTAGTACAAGGACAGCAGGATTTGAACCCTACAAAATTAAATTTGATCTACCTTATATTTGTCTGATTTTATGACAGCATTTTGATCAGGTCTCTACATTTTCAAAGTGACATTATACAGTAACTCTTACTATATAAACAACAAAAAATATATTAGAATTTTATCTGAGACAGTGAAATCCACACCTTGGCAAAACTAAAATGCTTTTTTTCTGGCCATTAGAGATACATGAATTTATTTTATAGCTCTGTGTTCTCATTAATTTCTGCATGTAGCTACTCATCAACAAACATACAGTATGAGTAATTTCCATTAAGTACAGTGATATTAAAGTTTTAGTCTCTCACAGCACAACTGAAGGAGATTCCAATGTGGTCATAACATAGTAAGCAGCTAACTGATTCCCTCAGGTAGCATTAACAGAGTGGAAACTGCACTGCCCACATGCCTAACACAGCTTCCCACTGATTTTCCATTAAGTGTTCTGTCAGATTGCTGAAGTTTTCTTTGCTTGTTGTGAGAAGCCAAAATAATATTCAGGAAAGAAGAACTAGCTAGAAGTGAGAGAATAACACGCTGGGAGTTTATTTCAGATTTGGGAAGTTGCTCTTTAATTTTTTTCCATTTTTTCAGGAGCCACAAGACAAACTTACATCTGCCTCCATGCTATGTGCAGTGTTACAATGTCTTGTAGGATTAGGAAAAAGCTTTTTGTGACATTCTGAAAAACTCTTCTGGTGTTCTATTTTTTTGTCTCTAAATTGTAAATATTACTAGAGGAATGAAGTCAGTGTGGGATCAGATTAGAGAAAGTTTGCTGCTGGTGTAAATACCAATCATAAAAAAGAGAGTGAGAATGGGTGGGAATGTCTAAAAATACCCAAAGGGAAATATCTGAATATCCACTGCAGTTATGTTTAAAATACGCTTTTAATCTGTAGTCACTTGGTGATGCTCTTGAGTTTTATTTCAGCTTTGGGACTGATAATTTGCAGAAGGGAATGCACTACTCAAATGTTCTTCCATTTTCACTCCTATCTCTTAGCTGAATCCTGCATTTAGTAGGGTTGCAGTGTACACTCCTAAGTTCTCTCCTAGTCTCTCCTGCAAAGACTCAATAAGCAAAGCTGAAGTCATTGTGATTTCTGAGCCAGAAATGATCAGTCCAGGTGGTGCAAAGCATGCCATTATTTCCAATCAAAAAGTATCCACTGAAAATTGGTTGTTCAGACTCTCTTTGTTGCTAGAGACTCCAGAGGGTACTTCATCTCAACTCGCCATAAGCCAGTTATCTTTTGACCACACAAGAAGTCTAAATGAGTATTTTGTAGGAAGTTCCCTTTTTTTTTTGCAAATCCTTCTAAGTTTCTTTTCTGGTTGTTTTCGGCCTTCTGAGCTAACCCAGCCCAGTACAGCACAGCTGGGATCTACCTGAGATACAGGAGAGAGAATATTATGCTATAGAAAACATCCTGTGGCATGTGACCAAGTGTTCAGAGATTTCTGCAGTACCTTAACTGTAGCAGGAACCTGAGGACCTAACCCATATCTTGAAACAAGGACAAAAATACCTGCCTCAGCTCTACCCTGGAATTTCCAAGACTCCTTTTCATGCCAGCTTCCCGTGGATGGACTGGGGAGCTGAGCCTTCTGAAACTGCAGCTGCTGAGGTGGTGGAGTCACCATCCCTGGAAATGTTTAAAAGGCATCTGGATCTGGCACTGGATGATGTGGTTTAGTGTTTCAGGGGTTACCTTGGCAGTGCTAGGCAGATGATCTGACTGGATGATCTTAATGGTCTCTTCCAGTCTTGATGTTCTATGATTCCATGATTCTTTGATCCTGGGACTGTTTTGACACATTTTTGTTCATCTAAAACAGTTAAATGGGGGTTCTAGACTGATAAAATGATGTAGGAAGTTCTGACTTGTATACAAGGCCAGAGAACCTAGTCACATTTTATCTTGTATCATGTATATCTTTCTGTAGTATCTATTCCCTCAGATGGGTAATATCTTTTATATATTGACTACTTGGATGAAAATACTATTGTAAAGCATAAATGCTTACAAGTGCACTTTATATTCTGTGTTTTAAGGAAACTACATTTGTGATGCTGGAAAATATGCCTTAAATAAATGGTATTTAAAAGAAAGTACCTGAAAGTTACGAAACTGATGATTTCATATTTAGGTGAGAACTGGGGGACTTTAAAAGCAGATTCAAATACAAATGTCTTTTCATTGGTAATGTCCTGTCATTGCAAAGTGTATGCTTGAAAGCTCTGAGTTAAATGTGTTCTCTTTGACTTCATGATCTGACTAATCACAAGCTTAGAATTTCCCTTAAATTCTGGGTATGTTGATGTGCCATTCTTTTAGGCACGATTTTTTTCAAAGTTTTTTCTTGGCTGGCAGCAATTTAAACAGGACACAGCAGACCCCGTCTAAATGGAACATTGCATTTATGTTGCTGTGACATCTCAAGTAAATACTGTTTCAAAGTTTTATTATCGAATGTGAGCAGTGAAAACACCGACAAGGAAAACCAATTAATGCCAAGTGTTGCAGCATGTTTTTTGCTTATAATATTTGATTTAATTACTTTTTATATTGTAAAGTTATAATTCCCACCCCCCCCTTATGTTAATAGTTTATCCCAGGTGTACCCTCCTATCCCAGCTGCCAATCCACTCTGGAAACTGCCCCTTGTTCCCAAATGTTCCCTTTCCAACTCTGGTATTCAGTCCCTCATTGGTTTATGTAACCTTTTCCCTCCCACTCTGATCCTTTATTGGTTTATCCTTTGTAAAACCCTCCTTGTTCTTCTCCCCTGAGTTTCCCTCATGGGCTCATTCATCCCCTCCCTTGCTCCTCCCCATAGATCAGTGGCTGTCATCTGAGATCTGGGCTCTCTCATGGGAAAGCTTCCAAGGGTACCAGCCTTCTTGAGAGTCCCATGAGAGGCCTCTCTCTCATCCTTGCTCCTGCCCTCGGTGTTTGGGTGTTTGCAGAGCGTGGCTCTGAGCCAGCTCTTGGGTCCAGAGCTCTGCTCAAGGCTGGCCCACTCCTGGCGTGAGTGCTGGAGACTTCCCCCTGGTGAGCCAGCCGCCCCTTTGCTCCGACACTGTGTCAGCCAGGCATTATTTTCACACTTTAAAACCCTGGGGGTTGCTTAAACCTGGTCAGCTGTGTGGAGGAGTAGTGGAAGTAGGGTGCAGTAAACAAGCTGAGAAAGCTGCTGAAGTACTGAACAAGTGCTGACACTCCATGGCCTGTACCAGAGGAATTTTGTTCTTAGAGACAGCAAAGGTGCTGTCAAGGCAGCATGTAAGCCACACACAGCCTCCAGTTGCCAGCTGAACCATCACTTAACATGCATATGTCAGTGGTTAAGTGTCAGTTTCACATGGACACTTAAATTTTTATTCCCCCTAGTCTGCAGTGCATTGACCGATGTTGCTGGCAGATTTGGCAGCATTTTCTGATTGCAGTGCTCATAGAATCCCCTCTGCTTATGGAGAATAGAATGTTTTGTCACTGCAACTAAAGGGCAGTGAAAATTTTAGCCCTCACTCTAGGAACAAAAAGCAAAAGCATAAATCCAACTATAAATGTTCCTAAGCTTTCAAAAACAAACTATTGTTTTGCTTTTGAGTCAGAGTCCTTGTCCTGTGTACTCCATGAATGGAAAGAAATAATTTTCTGTTGAATTCCTCTCCAGCAGATTTCTCAAGCACTATAAGGGAGTCTAATGCATTGAACAAGACATCTATGTTGAAAATTTGAAGGAATTATTACTATTTTGTCTCAATCAATATTTTCTCTCTGTTTTTCAGAAAAAGAAAACATTCTCTGTATTCTTCAGTCTGATATGTGTAAAATATTCTATTTATTTCTAAATGACCACAGGAAAAATTCTAAAGTTGTATGTTTACTAGAAATTGTAATGAATTAAATGAATTATTAGTCATACAAACCCCTTATTTTAATAAAATAAGGAAGAGCATATGTTTCAAATTTGATGCAAAATAAGGTCATCTTACAGAGAGGCAGAAAACCTCCAGAATTTCATATATCAGAAGAAATAATAATTCAGAATAGGCTTAAAGTGTACTGCCACAGCCTATGCCAGACACTGAAGATATTCTCTACCCCTTCCTACACCTGTTTTTGATTTTTGCTTTCTCATACAAAACCACTGTTTGCAATAAGGGGGATTTCAAGTCAAGATTTGATTGTTAGCTGAATGTAAGTGACGTTTTTCAACTAACATGTTTGAATATTGAATATTAGCCACTTCTGGTAGAGTGGATGTCCCTAAAATTTAAATGGTTGCTCTTGCAATAGTTGCTGATTTTATTTGCAGATTTCTCAGTTTCAAGTATAGCTTATGCTGCAAATGACATTGTAAAACCAACAACTTTAGTAACCTCAGAATATTAGGTTATTTGTAGATCTTATATTATTTCTAGGTCAAGTGTTACAAACAGCCATATTTTCGCTGCATTCTAAACTATGTCTCAATATGATTTAAACAATGAATCCAGACAGGGTAGAGCTGCTGAAAAGATACATATTTATCACCTTGCTTTTCATTGGAATTGCTGTCTTGTTAGGGAGCAATGGATGACTGAGGGCCAAGGATTGTAAAGCTTTGACGTATGCTGAATGTATTAGGACTGGAACCAAGGCAATGCAATTCTCTACTCAAACTGATAAATTAAACTGCATTCTTTGAGCTGCTATTTCATAATTGCTTATGATGGCTTGGAATATTACTGTGTAGTCACTATAATGTGTAATACAGCGGCAAGCCAGGAACTAATGGTGCCTCTGTCAGCAGCTGTTGATGTGGAAGATCAGATGTAGTCTGTAGTTACTTGTGCTTTGCTTTCCAGCTCTTTTATTCATATGCTCTGGTGCCTCAGAGCCAGCTGGGTCTCATGGAGTCATTAGGCTGCTGGACATTGAGGATGGCCAGGGAAAAATGTGTGAGACACTAGCTGAAAAGGCACAGATGCCTGAAAAGAATTAAAGGGATTGAGGAAGGAGATGTGACCTGAATACAGCAGCTAACCTGGCAGAATCCCCTATGTTGTCACTTTGCCCCACGGTTCCTCACAAAGGACCATCAGGACATATTGGCTTGGCTGCAGTGATGTGGACTCAGAGCTATTTCTGTGGGACTGTGAGTCCTTTACAACTACTGTATGGATGCCTCTGAACATGTATTTTCCTAATTAGTGAGTCATTTTAACCTTCACTTCCTTTTCTGTATAACTGCAGCCTGGAGGCACTTCTGTGCT
The DNA here is from genome assembly GCA_013399455.1 of Anthoscopus minutus. Lineage (NCBI taxonomy): Eukaryota > Metazoa > Chordata > Aves > Passeriformes > Paridae > Anthoscopus > Anthoscopus minutus. Next base: position 36,354 of record VWYI01019891.1, on the reverse strand, counting down.
GTTGATTATGCTGGCTCAAGTGCATAACAGTGCTCTTACTGAGGTGCATTGTACATTTCACAGAATGTTCACAAAATATGCTGAGTTGGAAGGGACCCACAAGGATCATCAAGTCCAACTCCCCAAGACTATCCCCAAGAGTCCCACCCTATGCCCGAGAGCATTGTTCAAACACTTCTTGAGCTCTTTCAGGCTGGTGCTGGGACCCCTTCGCTGGGGAGCCTCTTCAGTGCTCAACCACCCTCTGCGTGAAGAACCTTCTTCTAATATCCAACCTAAACCTCTCCTGATGCAACTTCAGGCCCTCAGGTCCTGTCACTGTCCCCGCAGAGATCAGAGCCTGCCCCTCCTCTTCCCCTCACAAGAAGCTGTAACTGCAGTGAGGTCTCCCCTCAGTCTCCTCCAGGCTGAACAGACCCAGTGCCCTCAGCTGCTCCTCACGCAGCTTCCCCTCAAGGCCTTTCACCATCTTTGTGCCCTCCTTTGGACACTCTCTCACAGTTTAATGTCTTTCTTACATTGTGCCACCCAAAACTGCCCCCAGCACTCGAGGTGAGGCTGCCCCAGCTCAGAGCAGAGCGGGACAATCCCTCCCTTGCCTGGCTGGCCATGCTGGGCCTGAATGCAGGAGGTCAGCTTTTCATTTTGAGATCAGTTAGAATTCCATTTCTCCCCATCAGAAACTTTATTTCAGCTCTTCCCTACTCCATCATCACTTGAAGTTTCAGTAGCACTCTCTTCATCACTGGGATGACAAGGGCAACAACAGTAAATCAAGAAGCGATTCCTGTGGAATTCGCTGAAATAGTTTGGCAATTTATCTCTGATAAGTAGTCTCTAGGCACATTTATATGTGATGATTAAGCATGCCAGGGAGTGATCTTGGGATCAAAAGCCTCCACCATTTGTGTGATTTATGAACTCCTAGAACAGTTGTGATTGTGATTTCGGCCCAAGCCAGCTAACAATTTCTTAAGTGATGTTTGAACATGGGTGGGGTTAATATGGACCAGAGATGGCACAGGCTAAATAAAAGGCACCTTAAAAGTGGTCACCAAAATAGGGAGGGGAATGAGTAAAGGATGTTCTGTTCTAGAAAATGGATCTAAGCATGATTTAGTTCACTTGTAGTTTTGTATTGTCTCAACCTCAGTTTTTCGTAGTAGTTGCATTTATTTACATTTTGTGTATTATTTCCAGGTTATTTATGAAAATGTACATGCACACATGGTGAAGCACAGAGAAAGTAATTTTATAATTTGCCAAAACCTGTGCTAAACAGTTTGTTTGAGACAGTGTTATGCAGACTTTTTTAGGGAGTGATATGTGTGACTAACTTGGTAATAGAGTTGGCAGAGACAGTGTTGGCTAAGTTCTTGGACCAAGAGCTTTGATGTAATAAAGCTGTGCTTTCAAGGCCTTTTCTGCAGTGTTTTGGACAGTCTGGAGATCCAGTGATTACTGCTCCATTATATCAGTTCCCATGGGTATTGCCTGCTGATCCCCATCAAGCTGCTTAAGTGCACTGACTTCTGAGAACTTAGAATTTAACTAATACAACTGCATTTTTTTTTCATTCTGGATTAGATTTATTAATTACTCTTGCATGGATTTAGCAATTCCATGTATTTCATGTTTATTTCTGGTAGGAATGTAAGTGTTCTTTTGAGTTTTAATGCAAGTGGAAAATCATGTTAATCTCTTTTGTATCAATTTCATCTCAATTGAAACCTTTTATTTTCACTTGGATGCTAGTTAGGAGCATTCTGAATAGTACAATTACTGGTAGAACCCTTAAAAGAATTTTATCTCTGTCACAGGCCCACTCAGCCTACTGAGGCATAATGTATTCATCCTCTGTTCTTGTGTGTAGAACGTATTTAATAATAGTCTGGCATTTCTTAAATTTTCTGACCTTTTCTGATATTCTAGAAAAACATATTTTGGGTATAATTAGAACCAACACTATTATTGCAAAATAACTATCACATTTTCTGGCAATTTCCAGCAATTTCTCCTAGACATTTAGTCCCTAAAAATTATGGTAATACTAGTGTTTCCACTTTACCAGAAAAGTGTTTAGCAATTTACTAACCTCTGTTATTAACATGCAGTAAAGAAGGTCAATATTTTATCAGAAGGTAGCTGAAAGATATTAATGAGATTGATCAATCTTTCAGGCCTGGCAGTACCTGAGCGGGTTATTAACTGAAGAGAAAACTTGATCAGTACTAGCGTTTATAAATTCTAATGAAGGGGGTGTTGAAGAATATTCAATGCTGACCTGATTATTCCATCACTGTGAAGAATGTCAAGACTGTCAAGACTTCTACTAGGAGGGAATATAGCTTTCTTTGTAAAACATAAAATATTTGTAGTATTTATTAGCCTTTCCCTCCTTTAATTTGACAAATTGGTGGATACATGACAAGATGCAATAAAAAAATGAATGGAAATCCTTTTGTTATCACAAGCTAGAAAATATTTGCACCAAGGTGGCAGTTATGGGGGAATCAGCAGTTAATAATTATCCAGACAAACTGAATCAGAACAAAGCTGGTGTCCTGTCACTAGGGAACACTAAAACCAAATTTAAATTCATGTTTCATTGCCACAGAACTCTGTAAGTTTCCTGGTACAAAACTATTTCAAATTGTTTTATACAATCATTATTATATAAACCTAAAGAGGTTGTTAAAGTTGTGTTTGAAAAGTAGAGGGATCTAGATAGTTCTCTGTGGATTTAATGGTAATTTTGGTACAATTATAGTACACTAAGCTTCATTATTGTACTTTAAAACCTGTTTGCATCATGCTGCTGTGTATACATGTGTGAGTTCAGAATGTGAGCATGTGACAGGGTACAATAAAGCAAGTGTGGGTTAGCTTGGACGCTGTTTCCATTCCACAGTTATAATCTAATGAAAGTACATAGAAGTTTAATTTAAAAAGCAGAATAGAACTCTAAAACACTGTAGTGCTAGGACACAAGCTGTGTAGAAAACCACATGGGAAAGTGGTGATTACAATATTGCATTTTTCCTTGTGGGCTCTGTTGGGTTCACATGACGTGCTCTACCAAAGTATGTTTGTTTTCCTTTCCTCAGCAGAACAAAAGTGCTATTGCTGCCTCCTCTGCATTAGCTATGGTGTTCTATATTGCTCTGTGGACATGCCATCAGTCCTATCATTTAGCTCAGTTGCAGCATAACATTTAGGTTCATGGGCACCTCCATCAAGACAGGCAGCACTTCCCTCCATCCCCTGCTGTGTAGCACGCTGGCTGGGAAAGGTGACACAGGGGATCTCAATGGGTTCATTATGTGTGATAGCTAAAAACACTTCCCTACATGAGTTATTAATAGATGCTAACTGGTAGAGGCTGGACTCTGTAATGGGCTAGATTACTTGGTCTCTTGTAAACAATATCCTATTTCTAAAGGGAAGGCATTGAAGAATTACTGGTTGTAACCATGCAAATTGGCAGCATTTCAGCAGTTTTGGTCAACTCATAAAGTTAACAGCTTCCAGGGGCAGTGCAAGCAGCACCTTCCCCTCCCCAGCTTGTACCCCATAATGCTACAACTATAAAAAAAGGATATGAATGATTTTATTATGAATCACTGGGCTGATGCCAAGTAAATTTAGATCTCCCCTGCACCAAAGACCCTAAGGGTTTGCCAATAATTCTGGCCCCTTGCAGACTCAGCAATGGCCAAACTGATTGGTCTGTCTAGGTAAAGCAGGAAAGTGGAGTGCCATATAAAATGAGGTACTTTACCACCCAACTTGCTCATTTAACAAACTGAATTTAGCTCTTCTGGGGCTTATCAGAAGTTCTTATTGGAGAGGCTCACAGCGGTGAGTTCCAGGGTGAGTTGAGGTCAAAATCATGAATGGCAGAGAAGGGAGCTGAAGACAGGGCAGCTTTGTCAGTGCTGCTGAAAGCTTAAGCATGAGGAGCCCTCCTCCTGTGAGGCTCTGTTGACAGGCTCACTGATGGCTGCATTGGAAACTAAAGAGGCCACCTGTGGCTGGCAAAAGAGGGCTCTGACAGTTTGTTTCAAGGATAAGGGGACACATGAACCCCTTCCTCAACAGAGGTAAGTCTGCCAGGACTTCTCTGATTATCAAAAAAGCATCCTGGCTTCTTTAGGATACAGCCAGTAATGCCCAGTTCTCCCCTACATGTGGGAATTGAAGGCAGCTCACTTGCCTAGCCCATGAATTGATTTTTGTGAGGCCTATGGACCCATGGTACATCAAAAGGTATTTTAAAGCCAGTCCTGTCTCTATTGCTAAAGAATTTATTGCTCATGGGGAAAAAAGTCAGTGTAGGCTGACATAAACCCATGTACTGCAATTTAGAATTTCAAGTTGTGATGTAACCATCAAAGATTACACTGTAGTAATCTCTGTAGCTATTAGTTGTTTCTCACTATGATATGTTTTAGTATGATAAAGTGTACACAAAGAAACAGATCTGCATTTTCTAATTTTCAAGATTTCTAGTCCATTTAATAGAAAAAATCATGAATGTGTTAAACAGATAAGCCATAACACATGCAACTTTCCCATAGATTTTTTTATTTTACAAAATTATCAGAAAGTGATTAGGGCAACAGCATCAGACTTAAAAATTTGTCTGTGATTGAAGGACTTGATTTCATCCTGCTATATACATTCAATTTCAGAGTGAGTTCAAATCCAGGAACTTTATTTTCAGCATGTATAAATGTAGAGACTAGAGATACTGTTCTTGTGAAAGAAGATATTGTTGTATTAATTAAAAAAATCAGATTCTTCATAAGTAAGATTTCTAACTGCAGGAAAAGATGATAATTGGAACAAGACTCACAATTTTTCTGTCGTGGTTACAAAAAAGCAAGAAGGGAGAATCACATGTGCATTTGTACCACCCCGAAAACAAACCTACAGCTTTTAGGAAGAGTTCTAGATTATTTTTTTGTAGCTGTGCGCATATACATCCTACTTGTGGTTAACTGGTGATATGAAAATGGATTAATTTTCATATCCTATCAAAGTTAAAAAAAAACCCAGCCCAAACCAACAACCTTCTACTCTGCTCTATTTAGGTACCACAAATGCAATACATAGTGAGATACAAAATTACTGGTGAAAAAATGTTCCCTTTCTTGAGGAAAGAAGTAATTCACTTTGTGACAAGCAAAAGTTAAAACGGTGGAGAAATCTTTGCTGAAAAAAGGTGTTTATTTCTATTGCTGAACGACCAGAAAATAAGCCTTTCTAATGTTCTGATTGTAGAGAAATAATTTCAGCTGTACTCTGCTTATGCCATATCTCCTGAACTTGCTCTGTGGAGAACAAGTGGTTTTCCCTCTAAACAAAATATCCTCAAGTTCTTTAGGTGTACTTTCTTAATTTTCTTTTTATTATTTTTTGTAGACTTTTGCACATTTTCTCAGGATCTTTCCATTTGCTTAAATGAAATGCCCTAAATGCACTTCGTTGTGCCTTGAATAAGATAGATTTAGGTATAATTATTTTTAGGTGCAAACAGAAGTGGGAAAAAACCTCACTTTATTGTGTTTTTAGCAAGGGTCTCCCTGAAATAAGGTTTAAAAATATTCTCTTTGTCACAGTTTCATATTACATTCCCACTTCCAGACAATAAAAATAGGTTTACATCTTGGAGACTATAGTTGAGTAATCATAAAATGAAATGTATGATGTCAAGATTAAAATAAACAAGCTGAAGGCAATCTGGCAGTATGATAAAGGACTTGTTTAATTGTGAGAAATGGCCAAACAGATAAAAGGGAAAACCCAAATATGGGTAAACACAGATGGAAGTCCTAGGAATGGAATTTTTGTTAACTTTTTCACTAGACTAAGCCGTAGCTATTGCATAAATATTTTTAAATTATGTTTTCCAGAAAACATAATAAGAAAGTATTTACAGGTTATTGGCTGATCAAATGACCACTGTAGAATTACATTTTCCTAATTACTCCATATAAACTATAACTGATAAGCCAGTTCAAGTGGTGTAGTTAACTTTTTATTGACACTTGTTCCTTCAGAAATTGCTGAACTTCATAGAGTCCAGAGAAAATAAAAAAAGATTTTTATATATCCTAGACTTTCCTAGATAGATCTTGGGAAAATAAGCTTTGCCTAAAATTTTTGAATGATAGAGCTTTTGCAGAATTCCATGTGAGTGATAGTGCTCCACAGTCTGGAGGAGCAGTTTGATACCAGCCCAGTATTCTTCTTCTCCCCTGTCTGGTATCTGCTGTTGAATATTGGCTGGGGACCAGCTCTACTGGAGCAGAGAGCCCTGTTCTCAGCAAGTCCATGTGTCCCTCTACCTTCCCTTATGTCAGGGTGCACACACCACTGCTAAGCACAGACTTGCTGAACTCTTCTGACAGAGGACATTTTTGCTGTCAGATGGAAACCTGAGAGTCAGGAGAGGAAGGGAATTCTCCCATTTCCTCTGAGACCTGCTGTTGCAGGTAGCAGATTAGAGATGGAAGCTTCTGGTGGGGCTCACAGAAGATCTGTGATCTAACCCCCACACTGCAAACCACAATGCAGCTTCACAATGTCTTCCAGCATTGTCCACTTTGGATAGCTCAAACCAAAGGTGAGATACAGGACTGAACTCTTCTACCTGTGGGTTCCTGGTATAGCTACAGGCAGACCCAAGCTCAAATCAGTGTGCCCTCCATAAACTCTTGTTCTCCACAGAAGGGGAGTTGGGCTATGTAGACCAAAAAAGTCATGTAGAAGGCTGACTGCCTGCCCTGCCTGAGGGCTTGGAATATCTGGAAGCTAGAGCATGATCATGCTTACAAATGCAGCTTATATATGCTACAGGCTTATGTTGAATGTCTTGATTTATTTTGAGAAGCCTTCAGTCAGCATGTTTGCCATAATTCTTAAAAACATCATCAGCCCAAAGTCACAAGAATAATTACCTCATTAGGGCTTCTGCTGAGACCAAGGATTATGGTAATAACAAATCTATAATCTATTTTTGGTTTTGCCCTTACGTTAGATAAATGATCACTATTACTGCTCTGGTGGTTGTTTACTCAGCAAATGAACTTTATGCCAATTCACTTTATTGTACTTCATAATTTATTTGCTTAGTGTGACTAAGCTGATGAAGGCTTTATCATGTTTGCATTGAGAATGTTGTGAGGAAAGCCAGACTGATTAGTATGTGCTAGTATAAAATGTTTAGTGGCTCTGGAAAGCCACTGAAAACTTTATACATATACAAAAGAAACAGCACTACTCAAAACTGATGACCTTATAAACTCACAATTTCTTTCCTCTACTTTTTATTTTCTCAGAATAAACCTTTCAATCACAACTTCAATACAAACCTTCTAGTAAATTCTCTGCAGCAGGTGATGCAGGGCTGAATTCTTCAGGCTCTGCTCTTTGGCAAGTCTCCATCCACACAGTGATTTTTCAGTCTTCCATCACCTGAGAGAAGAGCTGGTCTGTACAAGTCAGGAAGAGAGGTTTGCACTCTTAAATCCAGTTACAGCAATGAATAACACAAAGTTTTGCTCCACTCATCTGGAAAACGCAGCTGCCTTCCTCCCACCAAGAAGTCATCATTGTCCGAAATGGCCAGGCATTCCAGAATAAATGCTTGGACTTGGCATTTTTCATAATATCAGAATTTCATACTGATATTATTATAGCTGGTTCTTGTATTAATTAAGGCCATTGATGCCTCTGTTAGGCTGGAGAATATTTGTCAAATAATGTTGTTTGAGTCTGGGAGTGTCTCTGCTACTTGACTTTTCACTCATTGAACTCTTATTCTGCTGTACTGATAAACATAGAGAAAATTGGAGCTGACCAGGTAACATGACCTGCAAGAGAAAAACATACTATGAAATACAGCAATTACTGGAAAATGTCAAAGAATTTTATGTGGAACCTTTTGGATAAATTAGGTGGCCATTTGAAGAGCTGAGCTGGTATTGGAGCCAGCAGAAGAGGCATATGCACATCAAGGATTAATCATGGATCAAAACACACGAAGAAAAACAAAGAATGAGATTTACTTACTATGGAGCTGTATTGTTATGGGCCCCCTTAGCATGGGCAGCCTGGCTTTGCTGAATGCTATTCCATGCCTCCTCTGTGGCTCCTGTTGCCAGTTTTCACAGGAGCCATGTTTTTAATATTGTCGATCTTTTACTATTATTTACTATTATGTTTAGGTCTGGTATTACTTGTTTGGAGAAAAATGTGCATGTTAGTGCATTTAATATGTTTGTTTAGTTAATTTAAAGAATGGCTAATGCAAGAACCCATGGCAGGCAAATTTGACCCTTTAAAAATAGAACATGAACTTTAGAATCACTGTGCATTCACTCTATTGATTCCATTTATTTTGCAAGCAAATTGGATGACAGAAATTGCATTTTATCTAAATACAAGATACTTGCCTCTGTCTCATGGCACTATTTGGGGTTTTTTCAAGAGGTTCCTATTTTTCTGCTAATGTGTGCTGTTTTCCACAGCCCAAATAGCTGATAAAGATAGTGGATGTCTGCAAGCAGAAACACCTGTTCTACAAGGGCCAGCAAAGACTCAGGTGTTACAGGTTTGCATGTACAGTCAGCATATCCTTAAAAAAAATACATGACAGCAAAGAAATTCTTGGCATCTGACACCTTCTTGGGGATCAAACAGCCCTGGAGTTGTCGGCTCTGCTGTTTGTGATGGCAGAGTCTTTCTGTGCCAACAGCAGCCCATCTCCTCTCAGTCTGCCCCCATGTGAGCTCTTACAGGCAAGCTTAGCTACAGTATGAGCAAATGTGAGCTGGCTCTTGTGTCTGGTCATCTCAGAACACAGGCAGCTCCACAAGGGCAGCTGACAGGTGATGTCAACGAACTATGCATTTCACCTGTCCTTAAGAATTACACATACATCATAATGCTAGAGAGAAAGGAAGCCTCCAGGGAGAATGAACTGGAAAGTCAAAGCCAACTGTTTGCGCCCAGAGTGGGATATATGACAAAACACTACGCCACTGAGTACTCACAAAGTCACATTTTATCTTTTGTCATTCCTAGGGTAAATGGGAGAACAGAGACACACACACAGAAGCAGCCTAGCTCAAGCACTTGACACCTCGAGAAGGAGAATTCAGGCATGCATGATCACATATTGCCAGCCCAAGGTCTCATTCAGCTGTTTGGATGCAGCAGGTGCAAGGCAGGACTACTGCAACCCTGTCTATCAGAAGGCGTTCTGTACATGACTCTTCCTATGCACTTGATGGATGTTTCTGATGTCGGAGGCAGGATACAGCTGGGTTTGAAACATCATGATGTTCAGCCGGTATAAACCTAGTTTCATAAGACAGAAATGACCAAAGGATGCTTGAGTATCAGGAATTCTAAAGTATTCAGGGAAACATGAAGAGAAAAGAAATATAGAACAAATCCAAGCAACCTCTGAGAAGCTCCTACAATTTTAAAATCTGTTTCTTTGTTTTCTTACTATTTGATATAATTTAATTTGTATTTTAGGCATGAAAGATGAGTAGAAATCTATTGAACTTTCCAAAATGCCTCAGTGTCTGCACAGTCAGCACACAGATTAATCCTTTTGGCAATTTGTATTACAAATTATATGGATTCTGTGTTATAACAATGTTCCCTTTGGTGCTGTACCCGGCCTTTGCCTGTGGTGGTTGAGGTGGTAAATAAAAATATTGAGCAGATGGTGACATTCCCTGCAATTATCTTCTCTCCAGAAGTCTGTGACTACTTTGTTTGAGGCACCAAAGCCCTGACTAAAAGTTCTTACATGAGTGTGTGTGATCACTTTTAGGCTTCTGGCGTTGTGTTAAAATTAATTTAAGAGGTTAAGTGAAGGTTTGCATGAATGCCTTTTCCTGTTCAATCACAATGTGATGTGCTGACTTCCACTGATAGTGTTGTGTCCCCCATTCAGAGAGGCCAAGTACTGGAGCAGAAAATAATTAAAAATGTTTTATACATCTCAATAACTGATGGAGCCTAAATAAAAGCCTAATTACCTCTTTTGGCCAAATATGAGGACACTCAAACCTGAAAGTGTTTGAATCCAGGGCTCAGCTTTTGTGTTTTATACACATTTCTAAGAAAACCACAGTTTCCAGGGCACATTTGTAATAGAGGAGCTGAAGCATCTCTCTGAGGGGTTCCTATGAACTTCTCTGTTTCATGGTCATCCTCAATTAGCAGTGCAGAAAGCATGAAGAACAGCCAGAGAAAACCTGTGCTGTGTGTTGGAGATAGTTTCTTTCCAAGCATTTGAAATAGCAGACACAGCTGGGGATCATTTGCTTTTCCAAACAAACATCACAACCTGATCTGGCTCTTCAAAGACTTCAAAATTCCATTCAAAATTTTATCCAAAGCAATATATTAGGTAAAAGATCTTAAAAGCACGATGACTAAAAGGGCTCTAGGAAAACAAGATGAACTGATTAGACATTTTCCTGCAGTTTGATAATTCTGCAACACTTATATTTTTGGTACATTCAAAAGTAAAGTATTCATTACTCTATAAATAACTTGTTAGCTAGAGGATCAGAGTGACAGACCATGTATTATATAATTTAGTTGGTTGGTTTGGTTTAAAATACGTGTTCTTTTCTAACTCCTACAGGGTATTCCTGTGGATAAGTATAGCTTTTGAGAAAAGGTCTAGTGACTGTCTGTTTATTAATCTCAATTTTCCTCAAACAACCATTTCTATCCTTGTGAAGGAACAGGTCCCAGAAGGATGAGATGGGGATTAGCAGGCCAAACCTATCTCACTATGTCTTGTTTTATGCTGAGCCTGGAATGAATCTATGGCGAGACAGCAAGGATGAAGAACAATTGCTATAAGGTCAATGAGTCTTTGAGAGACAGCCATTGCTAAAAAATGTTGCTAATTCTTTTTGAATCCTTAATGCTGTCTCTGAGGAATCTGTGAAATGAAGTTCTGATATAATACCCCTGAAATGGAGATTTTGGTAGCTGAGCTCTCAGATCTGTAAGTAGGGATGGTATATAGTCCATACAGATCAGAAATCTTCCAGCTTTTTCTCAATCTTAGATGACAGAAATGGGCATACTTGTAAAAGTGCGCTGCTCTTACAATGTATTAGGCAAACACTGTGAGACGACATTAATTTTCAGTGGATTTGATCTCCAATGAAAACATTTCTGAGAATATTTCTCTTAGTTCCAATAGGACTGATCAACACCTTTATATCTTTGAGCTACCATCTTGTAATCAGCTCCTCCAGTTTTTGGAGTCCACCACAAAATATTTTTCTTCTCCACCTGAGTAAGCTTATGGTATCCTTTTCTCCCAGCCTGTCTGCCTCCTGTCTGTCTGTATAATATACTTTCTCTATAGAACAAACAGAGTCAGTCTTCAATCTCCTCCAGATGCCTTCTGCCTTCTTGTCTCACAGTCCTCTTATAATTTATTACATAAATTCACATTTTATACAGCTTTATTATTTGCAGGCAATAAGACTTCTACAGCTTGAAAGAAGCAAAAACTCTGCCATGGCACATTCCCCATGAAGAAAATACCTTCCAGGGAGTAGTATATACTGCTTCTTCTATAAGGTTAAAAATGTGAACTATCACAGTAAACTATTTAAAGTGATAACCTTGTTCAAGCATTGTCTTCTGGACAGAAATTTTGCTCCAGTACTCCAGAAATTTTGTTTCCAGTAACATATATATATATGCTATCTACCCCATAAAACAGCCTCTACATGTTATACACACAAATTTAAAACAAGTGCTTTTTATGAGCATGGGGATAGTGATAGTGAATGTGGTTTGTAGTTGTATTTGGATACCTCAGCACCTTTTGTAGAAATGATGTATAGAATAGTCTGTGGCAGCCAAGGTGGGACATTTCACTCTGCACAGTCTGTGAAAATGAACTTCTGAGTGAAGCAACCTCATTGATTTTTGCTGGAAAGAGATAGATATTTATATAGCACATAAGGGAGATGCTGAATCTGGTAGCCTGACAGAGGTGATGCTGCTGCACCTCCAAACCCTGGGTCCAGCAGGTAGTGAGGGAGAGCATTTATTCCCAGCAGGCACACAGACACAGGTGTCCCTGTGATTAGTACATGTGTCACACAGATAAACACAGACAGACATTCAGCACCTGCACAAACACAAAATCATCCATGTTGCCATCCTCTTCCCTTCCCTGTGTGATCAGGAAAATATCTGTGAGTGTGGGTACCCCAGTGGCTGGTCTTACACATTGGGCTGCTGGCTCTCCTGTGATGGGCCTGAGAGGAGCTGGGACTGGGTGTTACTGGAGTTCCCTGCTTTGCCATTGCTCCTCTCTGCTACTTTCCTCTGTGGAGGTTGCCTCATCACTGCATCAGATGACATGTGTAGTATAGAACTAAAAATGATCTGCTTGGAAATACTGGATAGAAGTGAATGGGTGTTTGAAGAGGTTAATAGAAATCCAGGGACAGCAGCTGCTGTAGAGTACTTCTGTAGGCAATCTGCAGCAGTTAAATGTTAACAGCCAATGTTCAGGCTACAAGGGTAATGTTTCCTTCACATAATGAAATAAAAGTGCCTGACAAATTGTGCTTGTTTTTACCTTTACAAGTCTTACGTATATTGTATTTTTCAGTAGGGAAATGATGTAGGTTCTGAGTGTTCATTTGTCATCTTGCATCACAACAGTTTTGTTTAAATGGAGATTCAGAATTCAAAATACAGAGCAAAAAATTATCTTAAAATGAAATAAATTCAGAGCTTTTATTCAAATATTTTAGGATTTTGGGAAATTGTATCTGCAGATTTGATCTTTATGTCTTCCTGTTTCCTATTCTGAATGTTGAAAATATGATTATAAATAATAATGATAATACTAATAACAGTAGTAATGAAATAGAGTGTGGTCTCCAATTAAATAGCTGCGCTCATGCAGAATGGTCTGCCTGAATGCTTTTCCAGCAGAGTGAACCGTAGAATGGCCTCAGCTGGAAGGAACCTTAAAGATCCTGGCAGTGCTTTTCCACTGGTCCCACTCATTAGGCTTTGTATTATAGCGGTGTGATGGATCTCAGAATTGTCTAGTGACATGAAAATAAGATGAATTCCATCAGACTTCACAGATTTTTTTCACTTGCCTCAAATGGGTGGGTGAGACATGAAAGCTTAATGCATGCATCTGATGTCTGCTAAGGCTGGAAAAGATGACTTTCCAAGACCTCTAAGCTTTTGGGCTCAGGAACATGCTCATGAACAGCAGAAGGTCACAGCTGACACTGAGCAGCTGGGCCTGTTTTGCAAGTTTGTGGTCTGGGAGCAGTAAGATAAACAGCAGCTCATCAGAGTCCTACTAAAAAATAAATAAAGCATGTTATCCCCAACTTTTGAACAATTAGGAAAAGGTACCATCACGTTGAGCATGGACTTTATTAGTTATAGTTTAAAAAAAAGTGTGCAGAAGGCCCTGATTTGTGGGAGACTGGTTTTGGTCTGGAGGAAGAGAACAATGCCGTTTACAGTGGTTTGGTTATTTAGCCCATGCTCTTTTCAAAAAAAGTGATTAGTTTTCAGTTAAATCAGATTCCTTTATGAGCAGCTGATACTCCAAGTTCAGTTCATGGACCTGACTGTGTATTCCAGCTAACTATTCCTAAAGATATTTTTATGACTAAGTTAAACAATTATTCTGCAATTTTCCTCCTTCTCCTTATAGCTTCATGCAAAAATGGCACCACAGAATGCTGGTCTCTGAGCTGAATATGAAACTAATGGTCCTGAACTGGACTCACATAATTTGCCATGTATTTGGCCCCTCTTCTCTTTTTTAAGAACAAATGATGATAACATCTATTGGTTTTCATTTAAATGCACTAGAATTAGCTGTAATAGAAGTTTTCCAAAGCACTGTAAGCAGAAATATATAAAGTTATGCCAAAAAGATTATAAATAATAGACCAGAACAAAATCCTGGAAGTGCATGGGTTCCACTATGAGACTGCATTAGGCAGAACTTATTTGGCAAATTTACTATGTTTTAGAGAGGTGTTTTTTTAAATTGGTTTTTTTTCGGTATGACATTTTCTCTGAGGAACCAGAAATCCACGTGCTGTATATCAGCTATTGAGTGGGAAATTCGTAATGTTTAACAAAGGAAACAGGCAAAAAATTAGCAGATTATATTTTTTAAAATAATAACTTCTCTGTTGCTTTGTTGAATGTGAAAGAAATACCTGGAAAAAAGTAAAGAGCCTTGTTGGTTTCTTCTACATACACTCTATAGGTGTGTGCCTTCAGACTGTCTCCACAAACAGGTCCAAACCATCAAAGAATTTCAGAACTGTGTTAGTGTCTTCAGGGGAGGTATTAGAATTTAACTTTTCCTATATTCCATACTTTAAGTGGTTGGCAAAATTAGGATTGAAGAGTTGAAAAAAAAGTTACAATCAGTGCCCCTTCCTAAGCCATCATGTACTGAAACTGAATGATCATAGATAAGAATAAACGGGAGTATTTGAGAAATTTTTACAATGTGCAGGACAGGTCGCCAATATGTTATTTGTTAACATGATAACTGTAACATACTAACATTTTCTTTACTCAGCTATGCTTACTGAACAGCAAAATCAAAATGCAACTGATACTTACAGTTGAGAGATAGTGGACTTTACATACTTATGCATTCAAAGTTACCGGATGTTGTTTCTTGACTGAAATGTTTTACAAATATGTTTTGCTATGTATGTATCACTGAAAAATATATATTTTTAAAATCACAACAATGAAAAGATGTCTGTAAACACTAAGGGACTTTGCTTTGTCTGAACTTCATTGACAGAGTGGATGCTTTTCCAGAATTCATTTTTGCAATCTGCTTTAAGTGGAAGACTCAAGTACAAAATATCTAGTGTAGTTATTCCAGTTCTCTCTGATTAGTCATGTTAACCTTTTAACTGAGCAACAAGAAGTACATTGGAAACTCAGATAAACCCCAGGGCATATCCTACACTCTTTGCAGTTTCTGTGTTCACATTGAGTCTGTGGTTTGGTCATTGAGTTGGAATGGCTGTCAAAAGGTGACATTCAGGAATGCTCTTCTGGGGTGGTGAAGGCAGAGGGCTCACTGTGCCTTCCACTGCACAGCAGTGATTGTAGATGTTCTTGAACCAACTGTGAAACCATCCCCCAAGATACCACAGTGCATAGGAGATGGTGTACAGGGGATTTTAAAATGAGCAGGGAGTCCAGCCCTGAAACCCCATCACAGAATTAATGGCTGGTAAAGCAGACACAACGTCACCTTCAGACCAGAAGCGTTTTGTGTAAGTACTGTAATTTCCATCTCCTGTCATTTCAAAACTACTAGAGATTATTATATTGAATCCAGATGATTGTGAGATAGAGCTGATTTACAGCTCTGTGCCCCTGAGTGGAAAAGAGTGACGTCAGTAACAATCAAAGTTGTGGTCATTGTTTTTATTCATCCTCGTAAGTGTCCTTTGGTTTTACTTTCAGTACATTGAGCAATATATTTGCTCAATATATTACAAATATGATTGACTAGATATTTCTGATATGAAAGTGCTTCTGGAAAGTGTACACCGCTTAGCTTCCGTAATATATTTCATAAACTGTTCTCTTAGTAGCTCTCAGAAGGGAAACCATCACTTAAGCCATTTGTCTAATCTGGCTATAAATCAGTGGACACTAAACTGCAGAAAATATTCTTTCATTGGCAGGGACTTCAATGAGATGACCTCATAATTTTTTCCATCTCCAGTATAGAGGTGTCTAAGATTTATTACAATCTTAATATAAATTCAAGACTATGGATATGTTTTTATGACTTATTTTCATGACAATGACAAAAAAGGCCAACGTAAGTACAAGATAGCTTTATAGTGTCAGGATATTAAAATATGTCTATCCAAGTTTATGGTGAAATTTAAGTAAGAAACATCTGAAAATGACTGTTTTCTCATCTCCATTTTTTTTAGTATATAAAACCAATTCCATTACAGGGAAGCAATGCTTTTCCTATCATTCAATACATGACTTAAAAAGAAAGTTTTGGTTTCACGATTATTTTAAAACAGTATAGTTTGTTAATCTTTCCAAATCAGATGGCATATAATTGCTTCCCATATTATGACAAAGGTTTAAAGTAGGAGCCAGATCTAACAAAAAGTCGAGGCCTGAATAAGACTTCTTATCTGCTTTGTTCAGAAAAGCAGTCTGTTTACCTCTTACCTAATAGTTCTTTTAGCCTGAGATTTTTAGATGTCTTTAAGAATGACTTTTTCATCCTGAAAACTCTCAACATTTAACCTAATGACTAGACGTCAACCCTTCAACTAACTGCCTCTGGAAACCAGAAAAAAAAAAGGAGACAAATTTAGTCTCCCAAATGACTTTTTTGATATTACTGGACAAGGTAAACCCCCCAAAGACTTTCAGAGTTCCTGGTACTAGGTTAACAGTAGCTAATACAGAAAGATTACTGAGATGCTTAGAGAAAGGCTGAGGAGCAATTGCGGAGCTAAAGGTGTGAGGAGAATATCTCAGTTTGGGAAAGGAGGTCAATAGGGCATTTCTTAGGAGTGAGAATGAAGGCTGGGCAGGACCACAAAATACAGAATTATACCAGACAACGGAGCCAAAAGAGGGACTCTGGAAACTAACTGGAAACACAAAATGGGATTTATAACACCATCTACATTCTATGAATCCTGATAAAGATGAGATGGTGAAACTTAACATTGTCATGCAAAGCCCAGCTGTTTTTCAGTGCATATCTGTAGAAGAAGACATGAACTGTGGCAAACAAGAGATTGCTGTGTCCTCATCTCAACTTTGCTCCAACTGTACGTACAAGTTGTGCGCAGAATGGGAATCAGGACTAATATGGCCTTCCTGGAATCCAGACCTTTTCAGCGGGTGATGGGTCAGAGCAGTGAAATTATCCAGGCTACTATCTACAGGATGTTGCACTAGTTCCTGAGGTCATAACTTCTCCCCTTTCTGACTTAATCACATTTTCTCTTGGTTTTGCCATGGAACAAGGAAATAGTTTTAACTGTTGTTTTGCCATTCCATTTCTCAAGGCTGAGATCTTGGGCACAATCCTGTTTATTCTGTTTGCACTTTCCAGCAGATGCAACAACTACACAGTGGCAGGGATGGCAAGGGGGTTGTCTGTGCTTCTGTTTTGCAGCTGTGATCAGCCCTTCTGAGCCTGCTTTAACCATGACCATCAGATGGCCCTCCAAGTTCCCTTTAATGATACTCACTAGGTGATCAACATACACTCTCCAGCTACACCACAGAAGCCATCCCATACTTCCAAAACAGTGACAAATTACATCAATCACACACCTAAAATTTTGTATAATGCATGTTTTTTTGCCTCTTGCCTGTTTGTGTTCTACATGTTCAAGGCATATAGCACATAAAGTCAGGAAATCTCAAGATGAATACACAACGTGCCTTGCATTCATGGTGTCTAGGGAAACACCAGTGCCTGTGGCTTCTGCTTTTGGTTCGTGGGTGGGAATGTCTGATTACATTAAGCCTGGTGATGATTCCCTAAAAGCTCCCCAGAGAAGAACATTTTGAGAGCTGTGCATTGATTAGAGGCCCTTGCCCGTGCAGAGACCCTTTCAGGTGTATATTCTCAGACATGAGAATACTGCCTGGGAATATCGTATCTTTGGGATGAGTTGGCACAGTTGCAATGTCAACATGGTTGACAAAAAAGAAGTGGAGGCTGGGAGAAGACTTTTGGTACGAATGGTCTGGGAAGAAGGATGGAATTGAATAGATAAGATCATCGTCCACAAGCAAAGCGGGGAAACAGGGGACCCAGGATGTCTAGTGATCCAGAAAGACAGAAAATGTCAGAGAGAAAGGGAAACATGAGAGACAAAAACCTGCCAGAGTCAGCAATATAGCTACAGGAGATGTATATGAGCAGACATAGAAAAGAGAAGTGAGAGAAGAGGAAGGTAGAAGACCTATTGGACATCCAGAACCTCTGTGGTAAAGAAAATTATACAAGGGTGAGAAGAATGTGTGAAATTTGATCCTTATAAAGGCAGTAATGAGGAAAAATAACATATCTCCCAGATGTTTGCATTTTCAAGTGATAACATGAGTATTTATAATAGGTATATTTCTAACTCCCAGGTAAATATTTTAAAGGCCATATAAAGTCAATAAAACTGAAGGTCTAATTGGTGCAAGGATGCTATCAACACACATATATGCATATGATATGTATGCAACTCTGCTAGGGGGGAAAAATAGTTTTACTTTTTTGTCATATAAATAGTCAAAAATAAACAAAATAACTTTAGATAAAGTATTTTTCTCACCTTCATCCCTGTACTTTCTATCATCATTCAAATGCCTACATGTCTTGAAGACTTCAGAGCTGGCTGCCCATTCACGAATCCCTCATTAGTTATTTATTGTAGACACGAGTGTTGGACATTGACTATGCAGTTTTTGCTTCCATTACATTATTTCCATACTGTTGGCTGCTCCCCTGTGTCTTTCTGCTGGCAGTAATTTTTTTCAGGTCACAATGTTCCACGGCTTAACTTCTGCAGAAGACCAGGTATTAGTAAGGTAAATAGATATGATCACTGACATGGAAGATGGAAGAGACTCTTTCATATTTGCAGGAATACAGTTGCAGAGAAAAAAGTCCCATAGATTCACAGGAGCACAGGAGAGACCAGTATATCTAGCTTGTTTACCAGGCACAGCCTGTAGATTTTTGGAATGTATTAGAAAAAACCAGGATCTTAATATAATCCTTCCTGTTTACAAGTACGTGATGTTTCAATGCTTATTTTGATAAGAAGTGTCTTGGAAACTTCTGTGTAAGGACACCTATAATATAACACTTGTGGTACCCCAAGACTAAAAAATTCAAGTAGTGAACTAATGAAAGAGTGATTGTTAGACTGAATTCACTGTGTAGGTGAGTTCTGACAGGTTTCCTTCTTGTTTACAAGAGGAAAGGAGTTGCTTGATTTGGTTATTTTCCAAAATTACCTTTTGGGTTTTCACATTGAAGGAGGAAGAGCATCAGCTTCACAAACTGGAAGTTCAATTATAGTTCACAGTTTACTGGTCCAATTGAAGCAAAATTGTTTTTACAAGTATGTAAATGTGCTTCAGTTGTGTAGGATCTCCACTTTTAAGGTAATGGTGGAAACATGAGCCTTTGTTCATGCTCTGAATATTGAATCAGTCTTTTGATGCTTTGCTGCTACTGACAGGCTTCTTTTGCTTGTGTATGATTTCCTGTTAAGACTGGAAGAAGTGTGTGTCTCTGTGAACCCATGGAGTGCAGAAGGTGTTTGGCTGAAGAGTTGGAGGCACTCAGAGACATGTTGCAGCTGCACTCCCAAATCCTGCCTCTTTTCTATGAGGCTGTGGGGAGAATGTGGGTTTGCTCTGACTGATCTATTCAGCACCTCTCTGTGTGCATTTGTACATTGACCATAATGGAGAGTCTATGGAGTCTCTCTGGATTTAAAGCTTCCATATCTTCCCTTTCCCCTCCATTTCTCTAAGCTGAAAGTCGTGCGCTTTTCATTAGAGGATGAGTCTGTTTTTCCTGTCTATGCTGCACTTGGAATACAGCTGCCAGTAGTGCCAGCTGCAACACTAATTAAACCACTAGAGTTTTTTACTCTACTTATTGAAGAATAGGTGTGTTTTCTTACAATTTGTTCCTAAGCAAAGAATTTTTCAGCCATGTTATTACCTATTTAAGGGCTGGGCCTTGATACCGCCTTCACAATGCCCATTGGTAAGACAGTGGTTTTGAAAGACATTCTTTAAGGACACCTACATTTTTGTCATAGCCTTTCATCCAGTCTGTCCTCCTGTGAGCAGGATCTTTCAGGATCTGTGTCAAGTGTACTGAGAAAATGGCTTGTGAAGAGATAACAGCAACTTTCAACACTTTCCAATGGCTAGCCATCAAAATACATAGCGCTGGATTTTGAAAAGGTTCTGTAGTGTTTGGGACATGGGTACTAAGCTATGTCACTTAAAGAGTATTCTCCCAGAGTATAACAGAAGGGAGAAAATACTGTTCTGATCTGATAATTTTGCTTATCTCCTGAGGGAGGGACATCTACATGAGATAAGTGCAGATAATTTTTTCGATAACTGATTCTGTCTTGTGTTCTGATGTGTTGGACATGCCCCATCCACTCTGGCAATTTTTAACTGAGATTAGGTGGTACTTGTGAACCCCAGGACTTGCGAATGCTGTGGACTAACCTGAGGTGAATGTGTTAAAAGAGAGGCTGAATGCAGTATGTAACTCAAATCTCCACTTACTAATCAACTTGATCAATAATGCATTATAATACTAATAATACTCTGGGGCTAAAAGATGCCTACAACATCGCATCATATAAAAGAAATCCCCAAAAGAAAAATTAAAATTTGAACTGAATGTCACAATACAGAAATTTGCTTTTATGTTTTTAGCACTTACCAGCTTCAAATTACATCTCAAAAAGGAAGAAATTCATTCTTTGCTGTCAGTTTGTAGAACTTAAAAACTTTTGGTACTCTGGATTATTTGAATCAATATCTTAATTTTCTGTTCCACTTCAAATGTGGAAGTTGGGATCTTCTTTTAGTAAGAACATATCTTTAAGATATTTTACTACATTGTCAGTTTAATTTTATGTTAATGATAATGGGCCATGAAGAGTGAGTAACAATAAGAGAAGGAATTGGCAAAGCAAGGTTAGGGAAGGTAAAAAAAAAAGGAAAATTTTCACCTTCAGAAGAGAAAGTAATAGCTTTGTTTCTGAAGTTTATTTATCAAGAAATGTAAAAGTTGAAACCTGAGATTATGGAAATTACAAATGTTTGCAATCATTATAGGAGGTTTACTTAACAGAATGAAATATCAAAGGGACTGACTTTCTAATTCCTCCTCCAGTAAAGGCTCATTATCACTTACAAACATTTCAGATAGTGGACAAAGTGCTCAAAGTCAGGTCCCATTTTGAGTAAGAATAGATATTCAAGAATTACTCAATAACAAATTTAAATAAGAAGTTTAAGATTTCATTTTATTTTTGATTTTTTTCAAATGCTCTGTTTCATTCAATTCCAGACCAGAAAGAATCTTGAGAAACTTACAAGAAAATATGTACTTTCACAGGAAATTAAACAAAATGTACAGATAAGCCTTTGTTCATGCAAAAGCTCTTACCAATGTGGAATGATTGCAAACAAAATGATAAAATACTGCGTTAAAAATGCTTGTTTGGAGCAAGATAATCTTGTAAATATTGTGTAAGAAAGCTGTACAACAATTAAGAAGAAAACTAGCAAGATCAGATGGGGAAGGGTCTTGAGGGGAAACCATGTGAGGAGCCTGGAGGAGACTGAGGGGAGACCTCACTGCAGTTACAGCTTCCTGTGTGGGGAAGAGAGGGGCAGGCTCTGATCTCTTCTCTGTGGTGACAGTGACAGAACCTGAGGGAATGGCCTGAAGTTGTCAGGGAAGGTTTAGGTTGGATATCCGGAAAAGTGTCTTCACTCAGAGGGTGGTTGAGCACTGGAACAGGCTCCCCAGGTCAGGGATCACAGCACCAGCCTTGTGGGAGACAGTGGCCCAGCTAGTCATTCTCCTATTCTGTCCTGGAGAGAAGACAGCTATTAGGTCCAGCATGCATCTCAAGTTCATGTTAATTCTGTGTTTGTTATTGGTTGTCACCTTTTGAACCGCCTTGACCTGATAGGGATAAAAGGATCCTCTGTGGCTTGGTGTTAGGAATTTCTAGGACAGGCTGCAATTCAACCTCCATAAGAAGCTGGATGCATTGCTCTGTCTCTTTCTTCTGCCTCACCCTAAGAGGGATTCTGCAAACAACCTTGCTCAAGGCTCAGAGCTGATTACCTCTAGTAGCTGAGGAGGTTTTAGAGTCCCAGCCCCAACACCCCCAAAGCTATGGTACAGCCTGACAGAGCTCAAGAAGCACCTTGTTGCACAGAGTGTGACAAGAGTTTTTTGTGCAGGGCCAGGAGTTCATCTTCAATGCTCCTAGTGGGTCCCTTCCAACTCAGGATATTCTATCATTTTATGAACCATTCCATTAGGTCTTCTAAACTGTGAGTAGAAAATTCTTCAAGTGGCTAATGCATTGTCTATATCTTACCTTAGTGGGAATGAATATGGCTGCTGACAGCTTGTAGATGCTGTCACCTTCTGAAAAACAGTATGGATGTATCCCTGGTTTTAGGAAGAGAGAGTTTAGATTACCGTGGTTAAAGGTCTGTTCTTTTCAGGTTGCTCCTTGGGAGTTTTTCCTTAAGGATCTAAGTAACCTTGCTATAATGCAGTGTCAGTTCTGCTTTGAGGAGGAGCTTGGGCTTGATTATCTTGTGAGACCTTTCTGAATTATGCAGGGGAGGATGTTCTACTCTAAGTCCTAAAGGGTTGCAATAGTTTTGTCCTAAGGAAGCACAGAGGGCAAGATATACTCTTGTTTTAATAGTCTGCCTAGAACAGGCTGGTCTTAGCATGGTGACATTTCATTCCTTGCTGTCTAAGCCTTCATTTAATTATAAATTAGCTAATGTTATTTATGACAAAAAAAGATAATGTTGCCTAAAACAGGCAACATAAAACTTTTCCCTTGAATCCCAGAGGAATCCCAAAATGGAGGGCTCATTAGATCAGTATGCATCAACCTCATGTCTATTTATTGCTGTCATTTTTATGACTGCTTCATGGCAAGGATGATATCACTGAAACTCAGGGTGAATCATTCAGATAAGGTAAACCAACATTTACCTTTCTTTTTTGCTCATAGGTTTTATTTAGTGAGTATTTTATCTGTCTTATTTATGTCAAGATATGTAGGAACATGATTGTCTTGATATCTCACCATCACTTAGAGATTTTCCAGCAGGAGGGGTGGGAACCATATAAGGAGGACAAATAGAGAAACATAGGTAGATCACATTGGCATAGTTTCATATGATGACCAAATAGGAAATGTTAACTTAATCTCTGCAAATCCAATCAAATAAAGGAGCTGACATGGCATGAATGAGAAACAGCTCATAGTCTGTCTAACTAATATCCTGATGATGAGTCACATCAGTTGCTTCAAAAGAATATGTGGAAAACTGAAAATAGACTTCTAGATGTGGAAGATTATACCAGGAAAGTTGCACCCTAACCTCTAGCAGTTACAGATTTGTTCACGGTAAATTTTAATTTGTATGAGTAACTTCTCACATTTTCCTGTCTGAGAAAGAAAATGTGAAATATTAATGAGGGACTCCTGAAGCTGAAGGGATGACTTTGACTCCCTACAGCCTTAAGGGAAATAACAGTGGTTTTATGTTTTTTTCACACACATCTCCTAGTACACATTAACTTTAAGATGACATATACAACCATCTGAAATTTAAAGAAGTGCAGCTATTTAAAACTTTACTTTTTTCAGTTTATGCATTTCTTTTCCTTATAAATAATCAGATTCAGGTGAGACCAGAGCACAAGTATATACATGTATACATGTGCATCCACACCTTTCCCTGAAGACTAAATTTTGCTGATCTTCGCACAGAAACTGAAAACATCTGCTAAATATTTTCTGCTCAAGGAGAAATGAAATGTGAGCAATTCAACCTTTGCTTTCTCAGTCGTGTTCATCCTGAATAGTGTTATAGCATAAAATCATGCTTTTGTCATTTGTGTGATTTTTATACTGCTGTAATACCTGACATAAGAAATACTACTACAATTAGTCACGATCCTCAGATTACTTCCTTTATTGCATTGAGTTGTTGAGAGAAAAACACTAGAATAATATTATCTTTAGGAAATTGTTTAAAGACCAAAATCAAGGATATAGACTCTAGAAAAAAATTGAGAAACCTGTCTTAAAATACCATCACTCTAATGATTATACCACTTGCACCTCCCTTTTCAAAGGATATTGGGATGTCTCTAGCTCTGGGCAACAGCTTCTGGGAAAGGTGAGACCAACACAATCACACTTGTGATGGATGCATGTAAATTCCTGACCACAAGTTAGCAGCATTCACCTGCACTGACATCTGCACTGGTGTGCACAGTGCTCTGCTTTGCTCCCCTAAAGGTTTACTCTTCTTCCATCACAACGAGCAGTTCTGAAGAGTGGATTGAGATTGCAGACCCCTTGCAAGTGGCACTGAACTGAAAACTCCCTGAGAAGAGTTAGGGTCAGAACTAGGCAAAATAGTGGCAGGATTTAATTTCTGAGCTGCACTGGAGTCTGAAAGAACTGAAAATCTAGCCCAGGATCCCAATCCCCATGAAACGGGAGCAAGCACAAGATTGTGAAGCCTCCCCAGTCCCTCTCCTGGCTGTATGTACTCCTGTCTTTCTAACAATATAGGGTTGCTTGTTTAAACATACAGTCAAAGCCAGCACCTCAGGAATCTTTGACTTCCTGAAAAGTCTCGATTTCTACTCTTTTAGCTTCTGTCTGTTAAGTTTCTTATTGTTAAACATGTGTTTCAAAAAATGAACCAAAATGGTCTTTAAGCAATTTAATTAAAATTTTCTATTCTACTAAGGGCTTTGTCTTGATAAACTCTCTCTTTTCTTCTTTTAAGCTCAACTGTTTATGTCTATCCATCAATTCCAAGTTCTCACCCAGTTTAATGACATATGGTAACATACATAAATTAAGTTTTAAATGAAATATAAATATTTCCTTCAAAGAAAGTCTAGGTATGGATAATGTATTTTCTTAAAAAGTCATTATTTGTTACATTCATGTGCTGATAGTCTAAGAAAATGGAAACTGAGACACTAGAAAGAAATTAAAGGCTCGCCCCTTTAAGCCAATAGGATAATTTATAGCATGTGCTATGGCATTTTGCTTAGCTGGTCTGCACACCTTAACAGTCAGCACCCTGAAGTATTTGCCCAAGAAACCTAGCAGTTCACATAATTCAAAAAGGGAATTATTCTAGTATCATTTTACCTTATGCAAAACAGATATATTTTGAGGATCTATTAACATTTGGGCTGATACCTTAGATTCATTTTTTATGCTTTGCTTGAGCTTTTCACCTACAGTCAACTGTAAGAAGTGAAGCTGCTGGAAAAAAGGACATTCTGAGCAGTTTCTCTTGAAATACTGTAATCTACAGCACAGGACAGTGATAGCTAAACTTTTCAGTGTGGGGACTAAATGCATTTTTCTTGATTATTCTGACAGATACAGGTTGGGCAGTTCACCTCTGCATGATACCACCAGCAGGGTGGGTCCTTGTGCTGCACAGCATTCTGAGTAGTTCTCCTGACCTGGAGATGCTTTGTTCATTTGTCCCAAATGCCTTGTTCACCAACGCCTATTGCTCTCTGGACTCAGCATGAATATTCCAGAGAGTCCCATCCAACTTCATTACTCCTTCAGTATTCATTCAGGTGAAGGCTTTGGATCTTACCTATTGTAAAAGCCTTTAATTTTTTCATAGTTCACCTTTTTACAGTTGCTGGCTCAAGGTTTCTTACCAATGTTGGTGGAATTCCATGCTGCCAAAGTGAATGCTTGATACACTATCCTCTGTTATCCATTCATGGTGTTTAGACCTGGTAACTTGCTTGGCCTATCAAGCATTACAGAATCACAGAATACATTAGGTTGGAAAAGACCTCTTGAAATCATGCAGTCTGAACACCACCTTGTCAGCTACACCAGGGCACTAAATTCCATGCCCAGTCTTTCCTTAAACACCTCCAGGACAGCAACTCCACCACCTCCCTGAGCAGCCCATTCCAATGCCCAATCACCTTTTTTGTGTAGAATTTCTGTCTAATGTTCAACTTAAATCTCCCCTGGCACAGCTTAAGTGCCCTCTTGTCCTGTTGCTGGTTGCTTGGGAGAAGAGACCAACCCCCACCTGGCTACAGCCAGGCAGTTTTAGAGAGGGATAAGGTCCCCCTGAGCCTCCTTTTCTCCAGGCTGAACAACCCCAGCTCCCTCAGCTGTTTCTCAAAGGACTCGTGCTCCAGACCCTTCATCGGCTCCTTTGCCCTTCTCTGGACTCACCCCAGTCCCTCAGTGTCCTTCCTGAATTGAGGGGCCCAGAACTGGACACGGCACAGAGGTGTGCTCTGCCACAGGTGTGGCCTCACCAGTGCTGAGCACAGAGGGACAATCTCTGCCCTGCTCCTGCTGGCCACACTGCTGCTGACACAGGCCAGGATGCCATGGCCTTCTTGGCCATCTGGGCACACCCTGGCTCATGTTCAGCCTCTGTCAGCCAGCACCCTGAGGTGCTTTTTCCACTGTGCCACTTTCCAGGCACTCTGCCCCAGTCTGTAGTGCAGGGGGTTCTTGTGGCAAGCTAAAAGCTAAGAGTGTTGGTGGAACTAGTCCCCCCCAAAGCAGTACATCCCTCCTGTCAAATTCATCTTCATGATGGTTGCATTCCCTGCTGTAGACCTAAGGGATAAAAAAAAGAGAACTTTTGGGGCAAGTCACTCTGCTTTTACTGCTGAGCTGCTGACCATCAAAATAGTATTTAAAATGTAAAACCCAAACAGCCTCCTGCAATCAAGATCATAATCTTTCTGTATCCCTTGGTCTGTTTTCGTCCAGAGATAAGTAGGTTAAGTCTGCAAAATATGTCACCAAAACTGCTTCTGATACCTAATGAAGGGAAGTCCTTCTTTTGGCCATAACTGTTTTTAGAGCAGGCCTTTAAACAAAAAACTGGTTTATTAGCTTGATGAATGTTCCAATTTTTAAGAATGATTGATTTTGACAGTTCTCATGTAAAGCAACCACTATAATGATAAACTGTTGACTGTTATGGTGCTGTGAATCAAATCTGAAGAAATGAAGGTTTGCCCTTTTGAAAGGTTATCATCTTGCACAGTCCACAGTTTTTCTATTTTTTCAGGAAAATTATTTTTGTAACTGTCAAATGTTTAATATATGGACTATAAAATTGTGACATTTTTCAAAATAATTGGCCTAAAGCAAAACTAAAATATCTTTGCCATTACAGAGGTTCCCTGTTGTAATCATATTCCAGCATATCTCAAAGCTTGAAAAGTGTTCAAAAGAGGGTGCTTTGGGGTTTTTTGGTGCCAAGCAAAAGTACAACTGTTTTAAAGAACATCATCTAAAACACAGAATTATATCTCTGCTTCAGTGAACTAATTTATACTATTTTAAATTTAGGTAAACAAACATACATTCGAAACTCTTTTGGCAAGAAAGGAGTTTGTCATACACTATAAAATTACTTTTCAAAATTGTTGCTGTGTTTTATAAATACAGAAATGAAAAGCATAATTAATACACAAAATCAGCTTATTTATTCTTATTTTAAGTGGTTCTTTTAGGGGTTGCCATATACAAATGGCAGAAAAGGCTAAATCAGTGTAATAATTTGTCTGAAATTCCTTTATTTCTGAAATTAAGTTATGCATGTCTTCTCCCTTTCTTTCATGTTTTTCAGTTGTATAAGTAACTAGCTTCACTGTGAAGTCTCAACTTTCTGTCTTCAAACAGTTCTAATAATAAGACCACATTTTAAAAGAGATTAAATGTTAATGTAGATTTAAAAAAATCTAAATAGATAGAAGGTTAAAATCCTTTACTTTTTCTCTATCTTTGCTTTTTTCTTTCTATTGCACTTATACATGTACAGCGAGAGTCTTTCTAAAGAACTATTTCTGCATAAATGAAAGCTACACAGCAACAGAAATTGCATCTACACTGGTCAAAGTGCTTAGTTTATTCTCTATGCTTATGCAACTGCAGAAGAGAAAATATAGCCCTGTTAAGCTGCAGTGATCAGACAGAGCAGCTCAGCAGAGTATCTACAAAGCAGCTTCAAAAAGATTTTGGCAGGTCTTTTATAGCTGTTTCTCAAAGCCCTCTTGTGGTCCATTGCAAAATAATGTATGGCTAAAATATGAGACAATTACAGTGATTCACGTTTTGGAAAACTGGGCTCACAGGAGGTAGATTCAGCTACTCAGGTATTATAAATCCCTCTGACCTCTGACTGCACAGATGTCAATATTGATTTATACTCTACAAGGGTTTGATAATCTCAGCTTATAAGAGAAGAGTTCCCTAAATATGTGATCCAAAGACCAAATAAGTCATTGGGAGGTTTTCCATTAATTTCAGTGACTTTTAGATCAGTCTGTAAGCATTTAACGTTAATTTAAAAAGTAAAATACAGGTAGCCCTGGAAGAAAGCGCAAACACATATGTGTATTTAAAAAGACATACCCAAAACATTAAACTTCAAATGAAATTTGAAATGAGAAACAGATTTGGAAACTTTAAGAACTGTAGGCAATGAATTCCACAGATTAGCACTGCTCTTACAGGCTGTGCTTTGCAATCCCACAATACCTTTCTTTGGTTTTCATCTCCATTGTGGTTAATGTGAAAACACGCCAGTATAAGTACAGTATGATTGCAAAGCAGGGAGAAGGGTTTACAGCAAAGACTTGGAGCTGGCTTATTAATGAGATGAATTTTGACTGGTGTGTCCAACTAAATCTGTCATGCTCTGTCCCATTTCCATTTTTTTTCCCCAGTGTTTTTTTAGCTGACCAGTGGAGGCCCAAGGTATCATGTTTCAATGGAATGTTTCTGTTTGAGAGATGTTTGATTGATTTTCTATACAGCTGTATGCATTAACACCTACAATATCAAGTAACCACTTTGGATGTTCATTGGAGGACAGGCAGAAGCACCATTCATTTTAGCAGAAATGCTGTTACCTTATGCTAGAACACAAGGCTGCTGGTGGAACCACAGCATAAATTAAGACAGTTATAGACACTGACCTCATGAATGAAAAGCCATATTTTTGCATCTTTGAGCAAGCAGCCCTGATAAACACATGAGCCCTCTTCCTATTAAAATTCAGAGGTCTATTTCTGCCATATTTGGAGCCTTATTTATCTTTTTTTTTCTAGTCTGGTGAGAGTTATTTACAATAGCATCTCTAATCAAACCAGCTTGGCTATTAGCACAGTAATTCTTTGTGTTTAGAATAAAAATTATCTTATGACCACCTTGTAAAGTTTTTAATATTGCAAAACATCACAAAATAGGAAAAAAAATCTCCCACAGCCAATTACATATGAAGAATGAAATAGTACTTCTATTGCCCATTTTATAGTCATAAAAAATAATGACTTCATTATTACAAAATGAAGAGTTAACTGAAAATCTATGACAATTTTTCTAGTCTTTGTCCAGCATAAAAGGAGATCCTGTATGTAAAAAAATATGATTTAAGGAAAAAAAAATCTGGATTTTACAAAGAAATTCTGGTTTTGAGTTAGAGATCTATGGCCAATTTTAAACATCATGAAAGAAAATCCAACTTTGTTGAGGTTAGTGATTTTTAAGGAGGTGGGAACAGTGCATTCTCTCCCAATATTTTTATTTTCACCATACTGAATAATAGTTTTTGTTTAGATAAAGACCAATGTCCTTGATTCATTTACACTTTTAATGACTTCTCCCATTATTTTGAAATAAAGGTCTGTGGAGGTAGAATAGGAAATTAATGCACTTTAAGCTTCTGTAAAAAATAGTCTTACTGTACCAAGTAATATGTTCAGCTACACTGAAGTCAATATGGTCTTTTGGCAACAATAAATTCTTGTTCTGTAAACAAATTCACCTTTTCAAAGGACTTTTACCCTCTCACTGGAGAGTAGGACTGTTGCTGGCATCTTCACTCCTTTAAATTCTTGTTTGGTGATATTCAGGAGAGAGGTTCTGCTGCTGACTCAAAAAATGAAATGGGAAGCCATTCCTGATGTAAGGGACATGAAAAATGACAGGGGAAGACACCATGGACATTGCTGTGGCAGGGCAGAGTAGTCTGTCACTTCCCTGAAGACACTTCTAGCTCTTCTCTTTCCATTGATTCCTTGAAGGTTGACCATAGCCTTTTTTCCTATTTCCTATGCTATTCTTGGCTTTCCTCCTTTACTCTTAACACCCATCTGTCTTTTACTGGCAAAAGAAAAAATTGCCACCCCAGTAAACTTACTGAGATGTGAATCCAGAATCCATCATATTCCACGTGAATCTTTCCATGGAAATCTCTGGCTTTGGAAGAGATTCTTGACACAATAAGAATAATTAGTCTTCTAACCTTTGGCCCTTCTACTGTAGCATGAAAAGATGCCTTTTTCTTTTTCTTGAGCTCCCATGTCTATTGTCTCTGACGATGAATCCTTCAATGGAACAATTGCATAAAATTCAGATCTAGCATGTAATTGGTGTTTTGTTATGTCTTATTGACATAAATCTCTGCATTCATTCTGAGAAAATAGGTGGAGTGGTACTAAGCAGCAATGGACCTTTTCTGTTCTCTTCAGAAAATAAAAATCAGCTCAGCCATAATTTTGCTACCCTTATTTTGTCAGATTTCAGATGGCTCTGGGTTATTGGTAAGATTACATACAGCTTTAGGTAAAATAAGTTACATTCCCCCTTGACTTCTGTTTTTGAACTTTTTGTCTTGATTTAATACTCAACATTATTGTATTAAATTACTGAAACAAAGTTAATTTTCTTCTACTTCTTTAACAGGTGAATCAGTGGCATTCATTTGACCTATTAAGAACCCTTTTGATACAGTTCTCACTGTGTATCAAAGGCATTATCATAAAAATATGTTAGAGGGCCATGTTTAGACAAGGTTATTTACCACAGGAAAGTCTGTCTTGATCAAATGAATGCATAGATTATATTATCACAGAAATATATTCTGAAATATTTGATTTTTCAGCGTGCAGTTATTGAATACCTTTTCAAAATTTTCAGTACTCTATGAAAAGGAAATCTGTGCATGAAAGTTTTGGTCAAAAAACATTCCAAAAGTTGTAAAAATAAGGCTGAATAAGTAATAAATTATTCAAATCCATCTGGGGACCTGAGTTATACTGTCTGTTTCTTGGCTTTCTTGCTGGAGTGTGTCATAGTTTCTGTTAGAAAGTGCAAAAAACCTGACCAGATGATGTCAGCACAGACAAGGTGGCTCCTGGCAGCAGATATTAAATAATGGCTGGCCTTAAACATGTGAAATGCATTTGGCTAGCTGGCAGCAGGCTGTGTGACCTCTCCTTCTAGGTGCTTTAGCCCCAGCCAGCAGAGTCCCTGGCACAGGGGGGTGAGCACAAGCTTGGAAACCTCTCCTTATTTCAGGCAGAGGTGGAGAGGCAGCTCCCCACACACCACTGGCTTGTTTTCGATCTACTCTGGCAGGAACCTCCCCTTGAAGCTTCCTGATTTGGTGAACATTTTCCTCTGGAAAGAACAAAATATATTAAATTAGAAGTTCCCAAAGTTTTCTTTCTGGAGTACTATATAATAACATGGAAGAGCATAATACAATCCTACAACTTTCTAATACCTAAAGGATTCCCTATTCCCCTTTGTTCCAGACCCCATGAGGCTGTATATGAAGCCAGATTCCTGGTTCTTTTGTTTTCCAAGGTGCTGGGAAAACTGTGCTGGACTATTGCCTAGTCCTGACAATGCCCATGGAGGAGACCTTGCTGAAGTTTCTTGGGCTTAGTGTAAAAGAATAAAGTGAATTGAAGCTTGGGACACACACTGAAGCCTCCAGGATCCATCAGGTGAGTCAGCGGTCAGTACCAGGCTCTGACCACTCACTTAAGTTCTGACATGGGGGCTACATCTTTCTTTTGGGAATCTTTGCATTTGAGGGGACCTGCCTTTTACCCTCAGCTGGCATTGTCATGCTATCCCTCCCTTATTTGTTAAAAAATGCATGTCTGTACATGTGCAAAAAATAAAGTGAAGCCAAAACTCATCTGCCAACCAACAGACAAATCGAAGAGCGCTTTGCCACCCAGGCAGCTGGATCTTCTGAATTGTTTGTAGGTCCTTTCAGATATAGTCTGAACTTCTCACTGAACACATTTGCTGCTCCTGCAAGTACTGGCTCAGCTTCTCCTGCTGCTGATGTGGAAATGTAAATCTCAGGTTCCTCTTCCAAAAAGGAAAAGCAAATTTTGATCCATGTTTCAGGTTCTTGCATTATCCTGTTTACCTAAGTCTAGCCTGGAATCAAGCAGCATTGATACTTTTAGATATTTGACCTCTCTCTTTTGGAATTATTCAAGTTTTTCATAAGTCTGAAAAACAACTAGTTAAAACATTTTTTTTTCTTGTCCCTGTTCAGTGGCACCCAGTGTCCCAGCAGACTGTGTGCAGCTCTGGAGATCTCCTGTACTGATGGTGTTGTCTGACTACCCTGCAACACCTTTCTCTCCCTCACACCAACCTGGCCATAGTACAAAGGTGAAAGAGTCCTTATGACATAGGAAGTGTTTTGTACCTTTTCCTCTTGAATGAATTTTTATTGCAGAAATCTACAGCTTAAATGAGCTCAGAGACTGATACCAGCTTCCTAATGCACATCCAAACACCTCCTGTTGCGCTTCCAGCTTCATTCACTCCAGTGCCTTCTCTCTCCCCTTTCTCAGGTTAGCTCAGACTGTGAGACAGTGTGTGATGTGCTGCCCAGGATGGATAAGAAGAGAAAAGAAGCAGAGGAAAGCGGCCAACGAGGAGATAGGAGTGCTCTGCCAGGGCCACTATGTGGCAGAAGTTTCTCCTAGGCCAGCCAGCAGTCAGGAGATGTAAATAGTCTGACTGGCATCAACTGGGAAGTTCATAGTCAAAAGGTGTACACTGCCTCATGCCTGGTGGGCACCAGAAACTGCCTTAGGGGCCAGACCCAGCCTGCAAGCTGGCTGCAGTGCAATCGTGCCTTAAACCTAAGAACATAATTTTCCTTCTAGAATAACAAAAAAATTGCCCTTAATTTACTGAGCTATTTTGGAATATGAGATGTGGTTACTAGTTACTTGGATTGGTGTTGCTCCCTGATTTGAATTTTCCAGAGAATGATGTGCATGCCATCAGAAAGGCATGCAGTTCTGGTTCCTCCTTTCTCCTTGCCTCATTCACTTCCACAGCAGTTCTTGACATATGTGATTTGCTGTTCCTGCTACCTGGCCTGAAATAACAGCCTCTGCTCCACTGACTTCTTTTTCTACCGCAAAGATCTTGCTTAAACTTGGGGCTGCTTTCTAGAGAATGGTAGCATTTTCCAGCTAAAACACATGTGTTTTCTTCCTCTATGAAGAATGCCTTTATACTAAATGGCACTCCTATGATACTACCCCTAGTCCCCTTGCTGACTTAGCATTGTCAGTGGCACAGTAGTTATCCATTTGATCTTAATATTATTCAATGACCTTGACAGGGCACCATATTCTAGAGCTCCCCTCAAGAATGGAGGCTTTTTTCCCATTGTTCAGGTAAAAATCTGTTTTTGAGAAACAACCCAAACCTCTGGCTACAGCCCTCACTCTAAGCTCACAGATAGGTACTTTGAATAGAGGAAGGACATTTGAGGACTGTGGTGACAGAATTTGCTGTTAAGGGGTTTGTGGTATTATTACTTCACTGGTCCTTCCCACAGCAGACAATCCCATTTCAAATGCCAGGGACTTCTTGTTTTCATATGAAATGAAATCCTCTCTGCTAGGTACAAACAGATTCTGATTCTCTGCCCTGCATTTCCATTGCTTTGCACAGATTATTACCTTTGTCTTGCTGTTTCTCTTACGATCCTAAGCAAACCTCTATGTGATCAATTCAGCTCCTGTGCTGATCCCACATGCTTTTCTAGCCAGCAGATCAGAGCATCTTTGCTGTCTGGTCTGATCATTTTGCTGAATATTACAGATTTGTGACTCACTATTATATTCCAGTAACTTTTTGACCTGCATTAACAATGAGGTAGTTTTGTTCTAGGCTAGCCTGTACGGTCACGTCCCACACAGATTTTTTTTGTGGCTGAATGCCTGAGATGATTTTCTAAATATCTCCAGGCTTTTCCAGTTGTCATTTCTATACGTGTATTTTGGTACAAGAAAATAGGGCAAAGGGAAATTCTAGCTTCTCTCCATTCCCCGATTCTCTTGTCTAGTAGGAAGTACTCAATGATAATGTCTGTTCTAAGAATTCTTTCTAAGGTTTCTTCCTAAGTCAATAAATTTACCTGGATATTCTGATGAAGAGAAGGAGAAGAAATGCTTCCTGGCAAAAGCCACAGACTTTTGGGGCTACCTATGGATGCACACATGAAACCAGGAAGCTAGGTCAATATGCTACAGGATTTAAGCTCAGTATTTTGGTGGAATAAAGGAGAAAGAGTTAGAGGAACCAGTCTGAAACTTCTCCAAGAGTCAAGCTTGGAGTACAAAAAGAACTTCTTGTATTGCTTGGGGAGTTGATAAAGTAATAGTAGTGGATGCATTTGGACAGAAACATAGTTGTTAACATGTTCCTATTTTCTGGCAACAGGAGTGTGGGAGCCGAAGTCAATGTAATTTCACTCTATCTATGTTCAGAAAAAGAACACAAAAGAATCTGGTTTTTTATTGTTAAACTGGCAGTACAGAGACTCACAGTTTCTGAGTTCTGGAGAGCCAGACATTCTTCTGAACTGAAGAGTATTAAAACAAGACAGCTTGAACTCTGCTCTAGGCCCAGGAGTGTAAATCTGGAATAAGTTCACTGGTTTTGATGAGGATACTTTGGATTTACACCAGCAACTGAGAATAGAACTTGGCTCTGTGTGTTATTCTTCTGGTGGTAGTGAAAAATATGATCCTAATAAAAGACGTGCAAGCGATCACAGGAGTATTCTCATACTGGTTCTACGCTGAAGTTTTAGATGCAGGATTTGAGATTGTGGAACAAAATCCAGTTTATACAAGAGTACGTCTAAGCTATCTGGTAAGGAGGATCTGTAAGAAGAGTGGCAATTTAATGCTTGTATGGCCCCTAAAGCTTTTAAGATAAAAAAAATGTTGCGGTTTTTTTATTTATTTAGTTTAGTTTTTAACACACAAAATTAGGTTTATGCAGATACTGTTTGGAAAAAGGCTGTGTATGTTGCAGGAACAGAAGAGGCCAGAATACTTTGTATTGTAATGCCTTTACAGAAGTGTCAGCTATGGAACAAACCATTATAGACACTGGAATTATCATCTTTTGGACAGCAGCATTATTCATTGTAGCCTAGAACTGTTTATATTAGGTAGCAGGTTTGCAGGTGTGAATATTACAAAACCAGTAAAGCTTCCTCATGTGCTGTTTTATCTTCTCTTCTGTGAGAACTTGTATGGAAAGTCTGATAGACATAATGCTAGGACCAGATCAAGCCTTCAAACATTAGTCTTTTTCTTTTTGATAATATTTCAAATCCTGCTGTGACTTTCCAGTTGTTTAGGTGCTATATTGCAAAGCTTCCTGAGCCACCCTTCTTGGCATGATAAATCCACAGATACTGTGCTTTAAAATGATACACAGATGGAACAGTTTCTAACAGGCATCAAAGCCATTAGATTTGTATTGCCTTTTCTATTGTTTGGCAATATTTGAGAGGGATTTGATGTGCCTATGACCTGGCTAATTGCAATGAAAATTACAGAGTATTAAAACCAAATGGGAAGATGGAAAAGAAAGTTGTGGTAGGATTTTGAAAAGCATTTTCAATCTCATGGACATTCATTGTCACTTGAGTGCCTAACAGCCTCAGGCTGCATTGGAAGTCCCATCATGAGAGCTGGAAAAACAAGACCCAGGCTAACCCATGCCTCTAAATACACAAGAAGCTATAGTCACAGACTAAATAGAGTATGATTTGAGGCCATGCTATGCTTCTGCCACTGGCTTTATTTGGACAAGCATGTGCAAGTGCTTTGATTTCTCCTAGTGACAGAAAAGAATCAATAGAAGTGTCATCAGGCTGCATATTTTACTCTTTATTCACTTCGATAATCCCTCTCCTTAGCTGGAAACTGCTGCCAGTGTACTTTAAATGTAGTGTCTTAATTACACAATCCTTTAAACTCAGTGAGGTGATTTTAAAGTTTACAGGGATGATACAAGAAAATCCAAATGCTTTTGGTGCTAAACATTCTTGAAACACAGTATCTCTGGATTTTCTCCAATTTCTGCATACTGAACAGTTGAAACCAAATGGGGTTCCAGTCCAGTAATGCACTTACTGTTTACATAATAGAGGGACATGAAAGGCTTTATGAAATCAATCAAGCCACTTTTGAAGTTAAAATAACTAAATAATGCTTCCAGATACATTCTAACCTAGTTTACCCCATGACAACAAATAGATTGGTTTTTTTTTACT